>PVJX010007384.1:0-61348 GCA_004027295.1 Dolichotis patagonum | reverse complement strand
CTACTTTTCCATAAATAGCATCTGTTCTTAGGTCAGAAATATCTTAACTTTGTAAGGGCATAAATTAAATGTCCTTTTGAGGTTTTCCACTGTCTGTTTCCTATGAATTTCTTTGTTCCATAAATGCTGCTGCTTATTTTACTTTCTCTTCTTTATTCTGAAGAATTTCCTCAGGAAACTATTAATTCACATTTAAGAGTGACCCACAAACCAATATCAAAATAACAACAGTGATGGCAACAAATACATCAGCAAAGATTCTGAGAACATGAATAGGGCTTGGTAACTGGAGGGTTTCACTGTTGTCTGAATGGATGTTCCACTGTCTTACTTTTGGGAAAGTTTCCCCAGGTAATTATCAGAGGATTTCCTAATTGCTACTTTGGCAACTTTTATCTGGAGCATTTACATAACTGCTAGTGTTCAGGGAATTTCACATACAAGGAAGTTGAGGAACTGTATAGACTCTCAATTAAACTCCCACAGTGCCAAAAGTCCTCAGTTTGAGTTGGCTCTAGTTGATTTCCTGCCTCCACCAGGGGAAGGAAGTCATTGGGATGTAAAAGCTCCATAAAATTTTCATTTACTTTCAGCCCTTCTTTAAACTCCTGCCTTAGCACATGCTGCCTCCAAGCGCTAACTCTTTCTATGTTTGGCTGAGCATATTAGTTAGTTGGTTTTTTTCTTGAAATTTAGTCTCTGTTACGGTTTCCTCTACTATATGAATGTAGTTTCTACTCCTCTATTTTCTTATTTCAAAGATTCAGTCAAAATATGTCCTCTGATCTATACTCCCCTATTATCTATGCATTTATTTTGGTACCAGGAATCAAACTTAGGACCTTGCACTTGCTAGACAGGCGCTTATGCTGCTGAGCTATATCCCTATCCCTATCTGTGCCTTTCTGGATATGCGCTTTTATTCATTTACTTTCACTTTGGTGAGGAGTGAGAAAAAAAAATAAAATAAAAGGAAGGTGTACACATATAGCTTCGCCCCCTTTTGCTGAAAATTCTTTACTGGAAAGCTAAGGAAAGTGTGGTTCAGGAAGATGGCCTAGAAGAGTATCTGACAATAGAAAGAGGTCAAGTAGTGTTAGATTGTTTTGGCGTGGTAGAAAAACAAAAGCAGTAAAAAGAAGAAAGGCCTTTATTGTGGCACAGGAGGGCTGCAATAGAGTGTAAGTTCCTTCAGAAGAAGACAAAGAAGCAGTTGGGCGTTTATGAGGTTTAACAGGGGGTGGAGTTTGAAGGGGCAGGCAGAATAACGTATTGAAAGCTGACTGGGGGAGACAGCTGGGGAGTGAAAAGGAGGAAGTTCAGTTTGGGTTTGGAAAAAGAAATGGAAATCAGTACTGGAGGGACACGCTGCCATTTCCGGGTCTAGCGCCGTGCTGGGCAGGCTCCAGGCTGGGCCTGATGGAGTTCCAAATGAGGAAGCCTATCAGTAGGGCAAGTTTTGTCAATGATCAGAGAGATGATACTGCTACTCCTGCTTCTTCTGAAGATGATGATGATGATAACAACGATGAAGTTGATGATGATGGCTAACATTTATGGATAGTTGACAATGTACTTGGTGCTTTCCTCAGTTCTTCACATGAGTTATTTATTTTTAGCCTTTTGCAAATATTTGAAAGTAGATAATAAGGCATAAAAGGGTGATACACTTTATCTAAGTCACTACTAGTTGGTAGAACATTTACTTAACTGCCATACTTCCTTGCCTCTCTTCCTTGCTCAAACAGGATGTATTGGTCAGCTTCCCCTTGCTGACAACAAATGGCGGACAATTATAACTTTCAGGAGAAAACAGTTTAGTTGGCACATGGTTTCATTAGCCCAGGGTTGGCTAATTCCCAGGTAGGACATGGTATAGCAAAACTGCTCGACTCATAGCGTCTGGGAAGCAGAAAAGGGGACCAGCACTAGAAAGGAAAAGGCAGAGAGCAGATATAGCACCCTAGGTCACACTTCTGTGACCTACCCAGACTCACCCAGGAATGAGTGTGGTTTGCTTGTCACCTAGGTGGCTCCCAAGCTAACCAAGTTGCCAATTAAGCTTTAACGCAGGGACTGTAAATGGAAGTGTTGTGCACATACTTTCCATATTTATAATTTGGGAGACTTTCTATTACACTAAAATTATTAACTGATTCATTTAATAATGTCTTAGTAATATAAAGTTCTTTCAAGTTTGAAAAACAGTAAAAGTACTCTTCCTCAGAATAATAGCTGCTGTCCATATCTGTAGCTTATTAGACTTAAGTCATTACTATATAAATTCAGGGAATCTATTTGTGTCCTGTCTTCTTACTATTTTCTGAAATAACAATACTCTTTATAACTATGTTTTAAATCATATACAGAGACATGAAAGTCGTGTCTATGTAATACCAAGCATCTAGGAGAAACAAGTACCCAGCCAAAGCTTGTTAAAAAGAATTCATAAGCAAAGCATGTTTTTGAATTGTGAAAACAGATTCAAGCCCAACATCCTAAAGAATCTTCACATGTCTATGTTTGAAGCATGGCTTAGAGATCATTAAGATTAAAATTCAATTAATTTAGCTTTGTTGTCCTTACTACCAATTTCGGTCAAACCAGACTTAATGGCATTTTTGACAACAAAAGACTTGAATTCTTTCACTTCCTAATGTTTTACCACTTGAACACAGTAAATTGCAGTTTTCATAGCTTGTTCTATGTATTATGTAAATATGCTCCTCTTGTAGATATTCTTGAGTCTTGCTTCTTCTTCTGTTTTTTTTTTTTTTTTTTTTTTTTTTTTTTTTTTTTTTTTTTTTTTTTTTTGGTACCAGGGATCAAACTCACGACCTCACACTTGCCAGGCAGGCGCCTAAGTCACTGAGCTAAATCCCCAGCCCTGAGTCTTGCTTCTTTTATACATTATACTCCCCTTCCTATCAGAGGAGGAGTCTGATCTCCCCATAGGGATATGGCCATTTCTGTGTGGATGAGGTACAAAACTAGGCATAGAATTCAGGTTCTGTTCTAACTCCTGTATTAACACTAAGTTCCCCAAACAAAGTGTCCACTTTTATATGCATGAAAGATGAGCATTGTTTTCCAATTGATTGCTAATAGCAACTGACTGGAACATGAAATATTTTTATGTAAAAGATATGATGAAACTGTATACACTTTTGCAGATAGTTCTGATAATTGTTTCAAACTTTGCTATTTTTTGTATTTTACTCGTCTCAGAAACCACTTTGTTAGTCTCATAAATAATTGTCAGTGTCCTTAAGCCAATCAAGAAAATCATGTAGATTAGTTTTTAAATACTCAGACTTTATACTTTCTTGTTTCTTTCTTCCTTATTATCTAATCGCTCCCTCAGGTTTAGCAATAAAATGTGAAGCTTAGCTGGGTGATTGGGTGTCTGAACATTCAGTGCTAGTGTCGTATTTCATCTCTCTTCCTTCACGTAGGCTTTCTGAAAGACTCTCTTAAAGCCTTAAAAAATAATTTAACATACTTTAAGAAATTCTTGAATTTATCACACTTTATATTTTGTGAAAGACTGTATAAACACTCTTCCTTACAGGCTATAAGTTATACAGGGTCAAAGGATCTCAGAAAGTAAGTTGTGTTTTTAAATTCATTTTACTATAAATGGTACATTTAAGATTAAAATCCTGGTTTTGTAGCAGTTAGTCCAGTGCTCCTTTTATGGGATGCATAATAGAGTGGTATGGTATGCGGAGTATTTAAATACCAGCTACGTGATAGCCAATTAAAATACTTGAGTAAATTATTGAAGTTTTCTATGCCTCAATTTTCCTAGCAATAAAATGAATATAAGAGTTTTAAGGATTCAATAAGTTAATATATATAAAAGTGCCTAAAATTATTCTTGTCCTACATGAAGCCTCAATAAATCTTAGCTGTATAATTCTTCTGTTATTATTTAGGATTAAAGAACAAACATATCTATAAATATAAAAAAACAGTAGTGCTTTAAAATTCTTAAATATGATAACATTAACATTTAATGCTGACTAAAACTCAACATACTCTTTTTATTTTAATGAAATCAGCATCACTGAGTTAAGTGATGATGTAAATCACACAGAGCATCCCATTTCTCTTCTGGACTCATAATTCTACTTTCCAGCCCACTCTGTGCCCCAAAACCCAATAAACAGCCATAATTACTTGAAATTCACCCTTAGGTTTTCTTTGTAGCAGGGATCTCTGGTGCAAGAATCCCCTAAAGGAAAAATAAGGTTATTCCAGAAACACGCAAAGGTTTTGGAATAGTGAAAAGCAGCAAAAATATTGAAGAAAAAATACAACTAACTGATTGGAGATGACACAATTAAAAAATGTTCTTTGGCAGCAAGGTTGATGTCTTTCATCATTGTATTTTCAGAAACTGACAGATAAATGATTAATAATGAATTAATGAATCAATTAATAACTAATTGCAGTAGAAAAAATAAATGTGGATGGGGGTCATTCATTCATTCAACACAAAAGTTATCACATGCTTAGGAATTATACTAGGTTGCAGGAGAGACTGTGAGATGGGGAGTTGGTGGGGGTAAAGAAACCCTTACATGATGTTGGTGTGAATGTAAAGTAGTACAGTTGTATGGAATTCAGTAGGGAGATTGTTCAAGAAACTAAAACTAGAAATTCCATTAGTCCCAGCTATTTCTGTCCTAGATTTCTTCCCCAAACAGTTAAATATCTTATTACAATGATACATGCATAACCATGTTTATAGCAGCACAATTCATAAGAGCTAAACCTTGGAAGTAGTCTGTATGTCCGTCAGCAAATAAATGAGTAAAGAGAACGTGGTATTTACATACAATAGAGTATTACTCTGCCACAAAGAAAGATAAGCTTGAGGCACTTTTAGGAAACTGGATGCACTTTGAGACTATAACATCAAGAAATAAACCAGACACAAATTTAAATACTACATGTTTTCTCTTATGTGAGAAACCCAAATTATAAATAAAGAGCAAAGATCCCAGAGGGTGGCCAGCTGGAGGACAGTGAGTCCACCTCTGAGCCCCTCCATTCCATCCCAGAGGACAGGCCAGCTTGAAGTCAGTGAGTTTGTGATCTGGGCCTCATCCATGGCATCCTGGAGGGTGGATCAGCTGTAAGAATGTAAGACTAATGGGAACCCCAGGACCCAGGACAACAGCCTGGTGCGCAGACGCACACACATCTCTGCAGGGTGAAATAGTCAATGAGGTCAGTAACAGGGAAGCATCTGAAGCAGCAGTGAGGAGTCAGCAATTGGAATCTGGAGAACTCCACTGACAGAAGACCAGTCTCAGCTCCCACATTCAGATCCACATTCAGATCCCACATATCAGGTTTGTACCCAACACATCTCTTGGATGCAACGTGGACATTAGCATAGAACTGTAAACACCAGAAGAAGAAAATGGACATAGACACCCCTACAAGCCTGCCAGCAGCCATCAGGGCCCAGTAGCCAGTTCCTGTGGGGAGAACCAGCCAGCCAAGCTACCGTGCACCTACCACTATTGGAGAAACCTTGGAGTAGCTGCATGTGTCTGGAGAAGCCAGCACTGTACCTTAAGCCACTGTGGGAATCTAGGATAGGAGAAACCCTGGTGACTGACCCATTCCCCTATACTGTGGATGGGGAGAGCCAGCACAGGAAGTGACTGGGTCTCCACAACTTGCTTGTCTGGAAGAACCCAGGAAACTGTCAAGATGAGGAAGCATAAGGCAGTCTCTGGCCTCCAACCCATACAGAGCAAGTCCAGGAGACGTAAATATAAGAGAGATATAGAATGAATGAAACAGATTCAAAGAGATATCCAGGCAATTAAAAACTCCATTGAAAGCTGGCAAAACTGTTTGAAAGAAACTGAAGATAGATTTTCACACCTTGAAGACAGGTTTGCAGCTAGCAACTACAAAAGGAAAGAGCTCTTAAAAATAACAAGGAACTAGGAAATAATGGTTCAATGGTTACAAGATGATGAAAAGAAAAATAAGTTAAAAGTGATAAGTGTCAGTGAAAAAGCAGAAGTCATCACAAATGAAATAAGTCTATTTACAGAAGTAATAGCAGAAAACTTCCTATGCATGGGAAAAGGACGCAACATACAGGTAAGAGAGGCATATAGAACTCCAGTTAGCCATAACTAAAATAAATCTACACCCAGACATACAATAATCCATATCCCAGAAATTCAGCACAAGAACAGAATATTAAAAGCTGTTAGAGAAAAGAAACAGATCATCTATAAAGGAAAACTGATCAGAATCATGGCAGATGTCTCAACACAAACCATCAAGTTAAGAAGAGGTTGAAGTGAGGTATTTCAAGTCCTGAAAGAAAACAACTTCCAGCCCAGACTGATGTACCCGGCAAAACTATCTTTCAGAATTAATGGAGAAACGAGATACTTCCATGACATGTACCTCCATGACTGAAGGAATTCATGACCACCTAACCAACTCTACAAAGAATACTGAAGGACATTATAGAGAGAGAGAAAAATGACCGTGGTTCCAGAAACAGTGGCAGAGGGGAATTGCTAAGTAGGGCAAGCAGTTGAATGGAGGGGAAAAGTATGGAGCCAATGGCAAGAAAATAGCATGGCAGAGATGAAGCAGTACATGTTGGCTGTAACCATTAATGTAGGTGGCCTCAATTCACCAATAAAGAAACACAGGCAGAGTGGATCAGGAGACAGAATCTATCAATATGCTTCATACAATAGACACATTTAACTCAAAAGGAAATTCAAAGACTGAAAGTCAAAGGAGAGAAAACAATGCTCTGTGTGACAGTAAATAAGGAAGATGCAAGAGTAGCTTGCCTATGAACCACAGAATGGATAAGAATGACATTTTTATACAATGGAAAGCTACTCAGCTATAAGGAAAGATAACCTTGAGGCTCTTACGGTAAGTGGTTGCAACTTGAGATGCATGGAGCAAATCGAGCTCATGGATGAAATGGTTCAGAGTTACATGGAGAACACTGTGGTATCTCCCTAGTACAAAAGACTGAGGGAATTACTGGGATCCAAAATGCTCAACAGATATTGTGAAAGTGAAAGGGAGGGAGGCATCTCAAAAGGGAAGGTGGTAGACATTGTTAATTTCCTATTATCTTGTTTTGATGTATTGTTTTTGTTTTTCTGTTTTGTTTGGTTTTATTCTGTTTTGCTTTGATTTTATTATATCAGATGGTATGCTATTGTAAAGATAACAAAATATATTATTGTAGCCATTGTTGATTTCCTATTATCTTGTTTCAAAGCCCCATATTACTTTCATTGTTTTGTTTTGGTTGATTTTATTCTATTTTGTTTTGTTTGATTTTATTATGTCTGATGGTATAGGCAGCTACTTTGAAGAAAACAAGAGGTATTATGGTAGCCATTGTTGATTTCCTATTGTCTTGTTTTGAAGGACTGTGTCACATGGCTCTATTCTGTTTTGTTTTATTTGGTCTTACTCTCTTCAAAATTAAAAAAAATAAAAATAAAGAGCTAAATAAGAAGTAGGGAGGCAGATCTTTCTCAAATGCAAAAGAGATAAAAAGATGAAGGGTGAGAAAGGAAGGAAGGAGATGAAAACAGGAATTAAGGTATGTTATGTATGTGTATTAACTCCACACAAGGAATGAAAACATTAAGTACTTCTAACATGAACTAAAAAAAAAAAAATACTGGATTAAGAGGATCCAAGCAGCCTAAGGTAAACTGAAAGCTAAATGGTCATATATATTATAACATGCCATGGAAATAGACATACTTTCCAAGACTGGGAAAGAGAAGAGATAGAAATCTGAGATTCTTTCAGATATAAAAATCCTTGAGTGGGAATTTTAAGAATGGGAAGTTAGTAAACAATCATGAGCCCAAACAAATCTTTCTTCCTTTAAGTTGTTTTTCTTAGGTATTCTGTCACAACGAAAAAAATAATACTGATTAACATAGAAACCTATCACGAATTGCTAAGTGATCTTGGATATTATGCTAAGGACCTTAGAAATTTTTCCTGAGTACTGGGATATTATTAGGGGATTTTATTCTAAGACAGAATTGTATTTCCTAATGCATGAGTACCCACATATAATCACCTACAGAGAATCTGTTTGATTTAGCTATGAATTTCTGATATAGAGACACTAAATATTTGAGGGATTGTGGACGTGTTCCTAGAACTCCATGTCCTCTCAAATTTGGAAAATGCTAACGTGGTGATAGAATTGGAATGGGAGGAGGAAGATAAGCACCAAGAATTTCAGAATCTACTTCAATAATCCTGCAAGAAACAAAGATGGCTTGAACTGAGGAAATTAAGGTGAGAGAATTCGGTAGTTATTTGTAAAGCAGACAAAAGTGGGTGACTTCCAAGAGATAAAGCTCAAGAGAGGGAGAACTCAAGAATCATACTTGAATTTCTAGATTCAGCAACTCCAAAGATAATGGTGATATCTGCTCTCAATAAGACCAAAACTTCTAGCCAGGGTGAATGCCAGTGACAGAAATATGAGTTTTGAGGTGTTTGCATATTCAAGTAAAAATTTGTGGAATGTGCAAAAACAATCTAAACTAGTCCTCAGCAAAATAGCAGGTATATATTATAGCTTTGAAGGTAAATGTACTCACAGGGGCAGTGATACCATGAAAAAAGGAAAGTATAGAGTAAGAAGGGTTCAAGGAATTGAAGAAGAGTGGCTGAAAAATAGGCAGAAAATCAGAGGAGGGAGTGTCTTCAAATCCAGGGTAACAGAATTCTAAGAAGCACTGGAATTGTTGGAAGAACTTCAGGGACAAGGTGTTATTTGAAGTGGGATGGGATGGTTGTTGGTATACAGAGAGATTTGGGGCAGCACAAAGAAAGAGGAACAG
Organism: Dolichotis patagonum; assembly: GCA_004027295.1. Taxonomy (NCBI): domain Eukaryota; kingdom Metazoa; phylum Chordata; class Mammalia; order Rodentia; family Caviidae; genus Dolichotis; species Dolichotis patagonum. The sequence goes on along the minus strand of PVJX010007384.1, from coordinate 52,454 downwards.
TTTATGTGTGGGGAAACATTAAAAGCAACGTCCCCCAGAAAAGATTTATACCAGAACTAGAGCTTGGTAGGAGGAGGCAGTGTAATAGGCAAGGCGTGGTCTCTGAAACCAGACTCCTTAGGTTCAAAGTCCTGGTCCTGCTCTTAGTTATGTGACCCTTAGCAAATTTTGTAGCCTTTCAAGTTTCCGTTTTCTCATGTATCAAATGGAGCAATGCATTTTCTTTATCAAACTGTTTATTTTTTATTCTCTTATGGAGATCCTTTGCAAAATTCAGGTTTATTTTATATACATGACATTGCTTTTATCTACTGCTGAATATTTCATTTTTTTTTTCTACTACCCCAACACCCTTAGAAAACTTGTCACCATTCCAAAATACCGTTCAAGCTTCACTTTCATTGGGAATTTTTCTGGGCAATTCCTGTCTATATGTACCTCCTACTTCTTAGCTCTCTAGTTATACCTAATGTTTCTCAGGTGCTTGGTTTTCAATTTTGGGAGATTATTTTTTATAGTTTGATTTATTTAGATCTCTCCTCAAGAAAAACTAAACGTTTCATAAAGTCAAGATACATCTTTAAGATACAGGGACACTTTGCTGTGCGGGGCACAGCCTCTGCTTATGCTGTTGTCCTTGTGCAAATTATATTCATAATTCATAGTGTTCTGTTTATCTGTGTCCAAAAGGTAGTAGTTTGGGTGATCCTTAGACAACCTAGATACAATGTATGCTTTCAAAACTTAGCGGCAAATATTTATTAATGACAGGTACATGGCACACCTAGTACAAAAAGCTCTTTAGAGATTTAGGCTCTTAAGCCTATACTTACTCACTTTGTTTAAATGTTTTTGTCATTTATTCATTTCTATTTTTACTTTTATGAATATTATGTTTAAATTGTTTATATAGTTAGTGTATGTTTTTTAAATCTATAGTAAGTCGTCTTCCCCCAATAGATACTTACATTATTCATAATCCCATTATGATTTTACATTATATATTTCAGTCTTTAATAATTGTTTTACAAAAACTAGGTCTCTGAAATTCTTTTCTGAGATTTCCTGAATTTTCAGACTTCTAGCATAATTGACCATTTTCTTATTGGCTTAAAATGCCACTTCTTTTTTTGTTGTTGTTTTTTTGAGACAGGGTCTTGCTATGCAATTGAAGCTCGCCTTGAGCTCACTTTGTAGCCCAGGCTGGTTTCAAACTTTCAAGGATCCTCCTGCCTCAGCCTCCTGAGTACTGGGATTACAGGTGTGCACCACCATGCCCAGCCTATGAAATGCCACTTCTGTGGTTCACTAAATTTAAGGGTGATTGATTCTGTCTTTAATTTTTATACCGTGTTGCTATATAAAAAGACCAAAGTGAAATCATTATGAGTTTTTAAAATTGTATGTTGTTAGCTGGGAGAATACATTCTCTTTTAATTTTATTTTAAAAGATTTTCACAGTTATTTTCATGTGATTTTATTAAATTATACAAATAAATTAGTTATGAAATTAGTTTTATAACCTATATTTATGTCCTTCCAAAAATTTCCATTATATTTTTCATTGGAATTTAATTCTAAATACTGTACCACACACCTACTTAGGAAAACCCTGCCAATTTCTTAAGAAGTTTCTACTTCTTACATTTTGAATGTTCCCAGCCAACAAAAGATCATAAGATAGAAAATCAACACCATAAATGAAAAGAAACTAATGAATATACAGGGGGAAAAAATCTATTTTTCTGAAGGGAATTTATCTTCTATTTTCCAAGAAATACAGAAATAATGAAAACTATGGGAGACAGTATAGTCACTAATTGTTATCAGGAAATTCCAGGAAATAGAACCAGCATTGTGAATAAATAAATAAACAGAATAAAAAATTAAACATGTTTGAATATTGACTGTCGAGAAAATCCCTTAGAACATAAAGCAAAAACCAAGGAAAAAAATACCGAAGTATAAAAAGATTTGAATATTGTAGCGAAAATAGAGTGGTAAAGAAAGGAGAAAAATAATAGAAGAAATTCCTTGACATGAAGATTCATTGCAATCTTCAGGTAGAAATGCTTAACAGGGAAAAAGGATTGAGACCTAGACACATATTGATGAAATTTCGGAATTCCAACAATAAGAAATCAATCTAAAATCTCCTTGAGAACATAAAAAAACTCTGACATGTGTCAGACTTTTTATAAGCAGGCTAGAAGCTGTGACCAACTAGGCAGTATTTTAAAATTCTGAAGAGCTCAAACTTGTTAGCCAAACTATTAAGTGCTAAGACAAACTAAAGGTGTGTTTAAACATGCAAAGGATCAGTTTACAGGTTATCCTTCCACATAGCCTTCTTAATTTAAAAAACAAGTATAACCTGAAAATATCTTCAAGCAAAACTAAGCTACAAGAACCCAATACAGAAATTAACCTAGGGTATAAAGACCCTGAAACAAACCCAGGTGTTTCTTGAAACTAAAACTCAGTATGACAGCAATGTAGCAGGCTTAGAAGCCAAGTAACCAACCTTCAAGGCAGAGTGACCTGGAGAGGAGCATGGCAGAGGAGGAAACAGTCCATGTCACAGCAGGCAGGAGGCAGCAAGCAGCAGCACAGAGCCTCCTTTCCCTTTAGTCCAGTCCAGGCTACAAGCTTTTTGGGTGGTGCCACCCACATCCAGAGTGGGCCTTTCCATTCCCTAGACTTAGAACTGTTCTAAATCAATCATTGGTCTAATTTAGTTATCACACCTTCAATCCATATTCATACATGCTTAATCCGCACTCACATCCTGTAGATCTAGTCACCTCTGAAAATCCACACCTGTGAGTGCAACATTGAATGGTTTGAAGCTTTGGGTTTAGATTTAATGGTATTTAGTTTTGGAATTATATATGGTTTCTTTATTTCACTAGTTTTTCTGTATTTCATAAAGTTCCTATCATGAGATTTTCTTTTAAAGTATAACATTAAACATTCTTTTAATGTATAATGTTATACATTCTTTTAATGTATAACATAGTAGATAAATATATTCGTACCATAGAATATTTTGAAAATTAAGAGTATAGGAAAGTGTCACTAAAGACAGTCTAGTTGTCCTTCTCTCCTTTTCTTCCTTTATTATTTTCTTTCCTTTCGGTTGACATAAAATGATACACTGTTGCAATATGTATGTATGTTGTATAATGTTTAAATTAGGATAAGTATGTCTATCTCTTTGTTTATTGTTTGGGGTGAAAACATTCAAAACCTTTTCTTCTTCTTTTTTTTAAAATATGCAGTACACGATCATTATCTACAGTCTCCCTACTGTGCAAAACAACCTCATAACATTTCTTCTATCTAACTGTAATTTAGCACTCATGGATCAACCTCCTTACATTATTCTGGTATCCTCCTCTACTTATCCTCTGGTAACCAGCAGTCTACCCTCAGCTTCTATGAGATCAACTTTCAGATTCCAAATATGAGTAAGGTCATGTATCACTTATCTTTCTTTGCCTATCCAATCATACTTTAAATAATGACTTCTACTTCCACCCACGTTTCAAATAAAATGATTTTATTCTTTTTTGTGGTTGACTAGTATTCCACTGCATATTTTATGTATAGCATTTTATTTAATCAGTTATCAATTGGTGTATACCAAGGTTGGATCCACTTCCTAGCTACTGTGAATAGTGCTGCAATCAACATGAGATCATATGTTTATGATCATAGGATCATTCTTTAACATTTTGAGAAACCCCTACATTGTTTTCCATAATGGCTGTACTATTTTACCTTTCCATCAGCCTAGCATAGGGTTTCCTTCTCTCCATCTCCTTGCCAATGCCTATCTTTTGCCTTTTCATTAATAGCTATGGTAACTAGAGTGAGGTTATATCTCATTGCAATTTTGTTTTGCATTCTCCTAATTATGAAGAAACGAGTGATGAGCAGTGTTGAGCAGTTTTTAAACACTGGTTCACCATTTGTGCATTTTCTTTTGAGAAATATCTGTTCAGGTCTATGGCCAGTTTTTAAATCAAGTTTTAATAATTTCCTAAAAACAAATTGCATATATATTCTGTATATCAGTTCCTTATTAGAATATAGTTTGGAATTGTCTTCTCCAGTACTTCAGGTGGGCTCTTTAATCTCATTGTGTCTTTTGCTGTGAAGATGCTTTTTAGTGTGTTGTAACCCCATTTGTCTTTTTTGTTTGTTTGTTTTCTTTGCTTTTGACGTTGTATCTGAAAGTTCCTCACCCATTTTGATTTCTTAAGGTATTTCCTGTATATTTTCATTGTCTTCTAAATCTTTAATCTACTTTTTTTTCTATATAACAAGAGACAGGCTTCCAGTTTGTTTTGTGTGCTTGTAGCCATGTGATTTTCCGAGCACTATATTTTGAAGTGACATTCCTTTCTCCAGTATGTGTTCTTATTCCCTTTGTCAAAGATTTGCTGGCTATAAATGTATAGATTTGTTTCTAGGGTCTTGATTTTATTCCACTGAGTCTACATATTTGTTTTTATGCCAGTACTACTATTTTGATTATTTTGCTAACTTTATAGCACAGTTTTGTAGTGTATTTCCCCTCCAGGTTGCTTTGAATGGATATGTGTGTGTATGTGTGTTCGCATGAATGCACGTGTGTGTGTGTGTGTGTGTGTGTTATTTTTGTTGTTTTGTTTTTCAAAGAAAATGATTTTTATTGGAGTATTTTAGGTATGCATAATAATCACATTCATCATGGAGAACTTGTTTCTGTGCATGATATAACCTCTTTTTTCCCTATTCATCTTCCTTCTCTTTCCTTTTCCCCTCCTTATTTACAAAATCTGTTCCCATTTTTTCCTTCTTCTCTCATTTTCTTTTTATTTTCCCTTCTTTCCTTTCCCTACTCCCCCATTCCCCTTCCCATTTGAACATTTTCTTCCTATTTCACATTATCCATTATATATTTTGGTCCTTATTTACACTTTTGATTTTTCATACTAAACAAATGTAGTATTTACCTATGTATGTAATTTATTTCACTTAAGAGTATGGTCTCAAGGTGTGTGCTATGTTTGATACAGATTTTATATTCCTTTTTCCAGTGCTGTGAAGAATGCTAATATACTTCAGTAGAAATTTCACTGGATCTGTAAATTGGTTTGGTAGACCTTTTAGAAATATTGATTCCTCCAAACAATGAACGTAAGATGTCTTTCCATTTCTTTGTGTCCTTCTCAATTTCTTTCCTTGATTGTACAGATCTTTTACTCTTTGATTACTATTATTCTTCAAGGGTCTTAGAGGATAGTTACTACAAATAGGATTGCTTTCTCGATTCATTTTTCAGATAACTAATTATTAGTGTTTTCAAATACTTGATTTTTGTATATTGATTTTATATCTTGAAAATTTGTTGTGTATTACCTCTGGTAGTGTTGGTGGTTTATTTGAAACTTTCTATGTAATAAGATCATGTTATTTTTCAAGTTATTTTGACCTTGTTCACCTTCTTGAAAGTATCCACTTGGTAATCAATATCACTTGGTGTATCTATTTTATTCTAGTTCCTTAATGCTATAACAGGACATAGGTTGAACATCTATAATTAAAACATTTAAAATGCTCCAAAATCCAAACACTGGCACTCAAAATTTTTGTATTTCAGAACATTGTTGATTTCAGTATTTTGGGCTAGAGTTGTCAACTGGTAAAGTTTATATAAATATTCCAAAATCAGAAACTCTTGCAGTCCCAAGCACATTGGATAAGGGATGTCCCAATTGTAAATGAGGTGGGGTAATTTATAATGAATGTAACTTTGTTGAATTACAGTTCTGGAAGCTGGGAAAGCCAGTGTCTTGGTGTTAATGTCTGGCAAGGGCCTTTTGCTGTGTTATCACATGGCAGAAGGTAAGGGAGAAAGAAAGGTGAAACTCATTCTTTTATAACGAACCTACTTTAGCAATAACTTCATTTGTCCTGAATTCAGAGTTATAAAGACTCTTTTAAGGATCCCAATTCCCGAAGTACTGTTACAATGGCAATTAAAATTTAACACCAGTATTAGAGCATATACACATTCTAATAATAGCAACATTTTCTGGAATTTTAAATATGAATATTAATTAATTATAGATAATTGTTAGTCAAAAATTATATGCTGCAGGTACTACTCTGTGACTTACTTTTGTACATAATATGTTTGGGAGAGGATTTCATTTCAGTGCATATAAATCTAAAAAGATCTCATACTGTATATATCCAATTTCTTACTTAACTGCATTCTTATTGTTACGGTTTGTGTCTAGGTGTCCTCCCAAAGCTTCTTGTAGTCATGGAGGTGGGCTTCTAGAGTTTGTGCCTGATTCATGGTCCAATACAGGGATGATAGGTGTGAGCACTACATCTGCCTTGCAGCGAAGAGCCTGCACACAGTAGAAGGGAGGGAAGACACGTGCTTCCCGTGCTCCTCCTTTTTTGTTCTTGTTGCTTTTGCTGTTGTCTACTGCCAGGAACTCTTGCCTCTCTGCCATGTTCCACTCTGCCTTGGAGTCAGCCAAGTATGGACTGAAACCTCCACAATCTGTGAGATAAATAAACCTTTTCTGGGCTGGGGCTGTAGCTCTGTGGCACCGTGCCTACCCGATAAGCACAAGGTCATAAATTCAATCCCTGGTACCAAAACAAAAAACAAAAACCCTTTCCTCCTTTATCTATAGACATCAGGTATTTTGCCCCTGCAACAAGAAAATATTAACTAACACACCTATGGATGAACTTTTTTTTTTATTACAAACAATATTTAACTGAACATTGTTGTTATGAAACTAATTAAAGGGGCTCAACCAACTGTTTCTGGCGTACAGGGAATTCATCAAATTTCACAAATGTTTTTTGATGCTCACTTAGAAATCACAGCTCCACTCAAGAGCAGGTTTGAGGAATGCAAGAATTCTCAGAAGTTTCAACAAAAGCCTATGCTACACACTGTCATTGCTATTCTTGTGCAAGAAAGAGCAACTCCTTTGACCTGTACCTGGAAGGTTGCTGTCTTTGGTGGAGGAAGGACAGAGTAGTCTGCTGGGTGGATAGAAAAAGGCTTTTACTTAGTCTCATTCTGAATCCCTGTTCCTTGACTGTTTTTTGGAGTAGCTCACTGATCCAATGAGCGTGTTAGTCATCAGATGTGGTGGAGAAAAGAAATATTGAGGATTTTGTCAAATCTTGGAAATCGACCATCAGTCCAGTGGATGTAGATTGTAGTGTAACTGCTTCTACTGCCAGCAAATGTCTTTTAAAATTCAAAACGTATTAGTGAAAAATTAGAGAAATGTTTTTTTCTAGAAAATTTGAGACTTATTTCAACTCTACAGTTCCTAAGAATTAAGCCAGTATTACTTATTATTTTGTTAAATATTTGCTCTCCAGATATTTTTTGTTTTTTTCATATCCATTTTATTTCAAAGAAAAAAAATAAAATTTCAAAACACATCAATCAGGGACAACAATGGTATATGCATTGTGCATTGTCATTCTCAATTCATTCACCAAGAGCACAAGACATCTGCATTTAGTTGTCAGAACAATTCCAGCACAAATATTTCTCTTCAGTGAACTCAGAGAAATCAGTAGATAACTATTTTATATATATATATATGTATATATATATACATATGTATACATATGTTGTTTCTTTCAGCTTTTATACTAGTGAGACAATACAATGTTCATACATGTATGTCTTACTTATTTCACTTATGAGTGTGGTCTCAAGTTGCATCCATTTATTCATAAAAGTTTCCAATTTATCTTTCTTTATGACTGAGTAGTACTCAATTATATAAAAATACCACATCTTTTTTATCCATTCCCTGGTTGATGGGCATTTGTGTTGTTTCCAAGATCTAGCTATTACAAATTGTGCTGCTATAAACATGGCTGTACATGTATCACTGTGATATGATGTTTTTATTCTTCTGGGTAGATACTCAGCATGGGAATAGCTGATCAAATGGGACCTTTAGTCCTAGTGTTTTGAGGAATCTCCACACTGATTTCCACCAGTCTATGCTCCCACCAACAGTAGAGAAGGGTTCCTTTTTCTCCAGAGCCCCACCAATATTTATTATTGGTTGATTTCTTGATGATACCCATTCTTTCTGGGGTGAGGTAGAATCTCAGTGTTGTTTTAATTTGTATCTCTCAGGACCAGTGGTGTTGAACATTTTTTTTTCACATATTATTTGCTGTTTGTATTTCTTCATCTGAGAAGTACATATTCATCTCAGATGTCCATTTTTGGATTGGGTGTTTAAATCTGGGAGGACTGATTTTTTTTTTTTTTTAGTTTTTTATATGTTCTCCATAGTAATCCTTTGAGATACAGCTGGCAAACATTTTCTCCCATATTGTGGACTGTCTCTTCATTCTGTTGGTGGTTTCTCTTCTGCAGATAGTATTTCAAGAATTTTATTTTTAATTTTTACTGCTACATATTCACAGTACATAATATTTTACATTTCTTGTGTGCAGTTGTTGTATATTGGATGCCTTTTAACATTTAAAATAGCCTTGTAAAAGCCATTACAACTTATAGATAAGAAATCCCAGATAAGAGAGTTTAAGAGATTTGCCCAATTGTCAGAGTTTATAAATGACAGAGCTAATTTGAAAACAAGTTTTTATCCATTTAAAATTCTAGTTCTTAAAACCACATTGGACAGAAACTTGTTTTCTAAGTTGGTTAATCCAATGTTTTCATATGGATGCCAATTTAATTTGGGAAGATTCTCCTTTGAATCATAGTATCTTTCATAAATGATATCTTTCAATGGCAACTTTTATTTAAATGCTGAATTATAAATAAGTCCACCTAGCTGTGAGAAAAACAGCTTTTACTTTTCTTTGTGTCACTTACACTCTTTGGATTAATCTTCCAAGGAGAGAAGATAGGCAGGACAAATTAGCTGGTACATATTACCCTGAAATAAGAGTTATTTGATGCTTTTAAGGCAAGGAATTGATTGAATTTATGGATATAAATTGGCAACAAAAAGTAATACCATCTGCTCAGGAACAATTCTTTGCCAAGAACATTTGTTTCAACATGAGAATAATAACTGTGTTTATTAAGCTTGCTAAATGCATGAACTGTATGTAAATTGTCAGGGCCATAAATGTCAGAAATGGTCACTAACCATTCCTCATATTTCATATTTTTCATTTTCAATGCATTTATCCTATTCCTTTTTTTTTTTTTTTTTTTTGTACCAGGGATATAACTCATGACCGCGCACTTGCAAAGCAGGCGCTTATGCCACTGAGCTAAATCCCCAGCCCATTTATCCTATTCTTTTGGCTAAATGGAATAGCCTATCTAGCCTCTTCTTTTCTGTTATTGTTTTTGTTATGCTGTAGACATGGACACCTCAAATACTCCAGCCTGTTTTTTCTATCATGGCACAGCAGTATTCTCAAACCTAGTTAGTTACCAAAAGTACAAATCAGAGACCTATTCTATTCTATTCTATTCTATTCTTTCTCAAGTACGTCTCTAGATTTAAACCTGATTGTTTTACTAATGGGAATAAGTTTCTCTATTATTTTCCAAAGGGTTTCCCTTACCATTGAAGCATTGTTTTGCTTCTCCTCTTTATAAATATTAGTATAAAGTATATAACATTAAATATAATTTACAGGTGTCAAATGGCTATTTTAGTTCACAGTAGTTGATAAAGTGAAGCAATGGACTCAGTTTGATTCACTTTAAGGAAACTATAGCACTCTTTAGTCTCTTTAGGACATCTCCCTTCTCTTTTATTCCAAGAATTCTCATCAGGTTGTGCAAAGCTCTGAAGTAAGTACAATTGTTGAAAAGCACTTTCTAGAAGGAATGGCTATAAGGACTCCCATGCAGCAGATATTAGAAAAATGGAGACATGCATCAGGTAGTAGAAAAATGGAGAAGTAAGTGATCTTACAAAAAAAATCTTTTAAGCATAAATCACATAGGGAAAAATGCATGGGCCTTTAAAAATATGAGGAGATATTTATAATGGAAAAATAAATAAACCTTGAGAAATATTTAAAAAATTAAAATAATATTCTAAAATATAGTATTTATGTCTAATGTTGATCTTAGAAAAATGCTAATACTCTTCAGTCTGCTTTATCTTTATAAGAAGTAATAATAGATTTTGAAATAATTACATATTAAAGAAAGAATTTTCCTATCATGTGTGTGACTCCAAGTAGGTATATACTTGAAGAAATCTGATGTTTTTCATTTATAAGAAATGCAGTATATTAATGTCTCTTTGCTTGAGTGAGAAAATAAGCAAAATTTCACAAGATGATTTTTGTTTTCAACAAATATGCATACCTATGACTTGAAATAGTTTTTAAAAATGAATTTTCTACTTAAAAAGAACCAAAATATCTAATAATTTTGCATAGCCTCAAATATTGAATAAGAAGCGTGCCTGCTGTCCAAAACGGCAAAGGTAAATGGAAAAAGAGTTGGAAAATTTGAGTTGAAAAAGAAGTTTCAGTTAATCTAATCAAAAGTTGAATGACTTTTTCAAAAGAAACATCTGATCGTATAAGCTAAGCCAAAATGGGAACAGTCGTAAATTACATTTGGTGCATTCTTTTATTTTTCTTTTCCACTCCTTATTTCCCATTAGGCAGTTCTTGTGCATAAAAAATATTGATGTGGCATATCTCCCATCAGTATCACAGTAAACATACTTAAGAAATTATATTTTATTTTTTTCTGTAAGCTTTGGAATTCTCCACTAGTGCTTTAAGGAGCTGTTAGTAATAGATTGAAATTGAAACCTAGCTGTGTTTCCCAAGTCTTCTGACCACTTTTGTTATACTTTTAGGAAAATAAATTGTATTTACAGGAAGAAATAAGGAACTGGATGATATAGTAAAACTATTTTAGAAGAGTTCAGAACTTTGCATGCAAATCTGGTTCTATCACTAATAGTGGAATCCTTGAGAATTTATAACTTTTCTAGGACTGATTTTCTATATGTGCAGTGAAGGAAATTTCACACTTCTATGAATTTTGATTTCTTTTTATTTTAGTTTTATTTTTTATTACTACATGTTTACAGTACATAATGTTTGTGTTCCTTGTGTGGAGTTGACAATGTATATAACATATCTTAATTTTTTTCATTCCCTTTTCTCTTCCCCATATCTTGATCCCTTTCGCATTTGAGCATGATCTTGCTCCCTACTTCCTATTATTTTTCATTTTGTTCTGTACTTTTGTATTTCATATTTTCATCTTCCTGGATCCCTTAATTCACTTTTTTCTCCATTTCATAGATGTCAACTTTTCCGATTCTAAAACCCCTCACAAGTTACTAGTCTTTATTTGCAGTGGATGGTAATTTATATTACATGTAGACATATATTAATATGCATAAATATTACTATGTTACCATCTTTCTAGGATTTTTCAAAGTAAAGCATTTTCATCCACTCATCATATTATATTTTTAGAGCTATTTCTTATATTATAGTATAATGTTATAAGTAAATAGTTCTTGACTACCTGTAAAAGAATTTGCTAAGAGCTTGAATCAGTACATATATTTGAGCTACAAATTACAGAAAACTCCATTAAAAATTCCTTGAATAATAAGAGCTTTCCTGAATCATAGAACAGAATCATGGTGATAGAAAGATTGTAGTGGTCCAAACATGCATCAAGAAACCACATTCTTTTCTTCTTTCTGTTCACTTATCCTAAATACTTCAGCTGTTAATCTGTTTTTATCTCCTTATGGTTATACTACCTCTACACACAATATATCCAAAATGATTCTTTTTTTCCTCTTTCTTTCTAAGAAACATAAAACATTTAGCAAAAACTCCCTAAAAATTTTTCTTCTCAGGTTTTTATTGAAAATAAATTTATAAAATGTAGTTGAGATTCTTATCCATGTAAACAGAATTTCCAATCAGATTTTTAAACTCTGCTCTTAAATATGAGTAGATAGGTAAGATTTATCTGACATTTAGTCAAACTATTTAAATGAAGGAGAGAAATAGAAACAAATGGAAAAAGACCAACTTAGAAGAAGTACAGATGTTGCAAAAATAAAAACCCCATAAAATATCATCCCAAGAGAGATGAGATATTATATTCATGAATGTTATTAACATTGCTTTCAGGAAATAAGAGCAATTAAAAAGGGAATAGTCAGACAATAGGAAAGGAGCCCTTTGATAACATGAATTAAAATCTCAGTTTAAGAAATGAAATTTGAGAACATTTCTACTATGGACTATTACTAATCAATGGCTAAAACTGACATGGTAAGAAGAAGCAACAGAGGTATGTCATTTGCAGATATAATGGATTATAACAAGTGAATTAGTTAAAAGATTTGAAAATGGTTACTTCTAGGAAGTGTATCATATTGGAAGTGAGAGAGAAAGTGCAGAGATTTCTTATTTCTTAATCTTTGTAACACTAAATTGAATACTTGTTTAAACTATGTGCCCATATAACTTTACTAAAAAAATTTCAAACTTGATAATTTTTACTTGTAATAAGAAATTCAAATGAAACAAGGAAATAACATAGTTGCAAAGTTTTTCTCTTTTCATATATCATTTACTAATAAGGATTGGCAAGGGTATGATGTGACTTTACCCTCAAATACTGTTTCAGCAAGTGGTTGAGGGTAAAGTCAGTCAGAAATTTTAATTCATGTTATTGATGGGCTCCTTTCCTGTTGTCTGACTATTCCCTTTTTAATACTACCAAAAAGAGAATATGGATGAAAGCTAACAAGGCCATCTGGAAGTTTGAGTCATCCCTAGCACAACGGAGGAGAGACTCCATCTCAGTACCAGCTGTGTTCAGGATTATATAGGAATCACCCATGAAAAAAGGAGAGGCCTTCCCTGTTGGCATAGGAAAAAAGAATTTCCTGCTGCAGAACAGAGTCCACGAGTATGATGGCTAATCGTGGATATGTTCTATTTAGGTACAAAGTGATAGTTAGGATGTTGGTAGCAATACCACTGAAACAATCCCTTTATCCATGTTTAGTTCTTTAATCACGTCTTCTGAATCTTTTGGAGCATCCAAGCTCCTACATGATACGTGTTTGCTGTTAATTTTTTTCTCTTTTTTATCCAATGCTGTGAAATCTGATAATCTTGATAAACCAAGACTCATAACGTTGATTTATTATAAAAGGGATAGAAATGTATTTCTGTTGTGTTGAGAACAGAGAGAGGGATAAGAAGGAAGTAGATTTAAACAGATTTTTGGTATATTTTCTTTCATGTGTTAGTTGAGAGAAGAGGTTAAAGACAGATCATTTAAATGACATTATTCTCCAACTGCACTGATCTTTTACGCTTTCTTCTAAGAAACTATTTTCATTCTGACTACTTGAATTTGTACATTTTATTCCTTCTCTCCAGATTATCTTAACAATCTCTTTCTGCCTGATAAACATGTGCTTACTCTTCTAGACAAAGTTGAAATATTCCTGCAGTGTTAAAACTTCTATGACTCAAATAAATGTATGTACGTATGTATGTATGTATGTACGTATGTATGTATGTATGTATGTACGTATGTATGTATGTATGTAGGTATGTGTGCCACTATGTCATTGCAGTTTAATGAACTTCCTGGCCCTTTCCAGATTCTCATCCATCAGACACACCAGGCAGTTTTAGCTCACCTTACAGAGGATGAAAGTGCGCCTTAGATGACTTGAGTCACTGATTTGAGAGCACACAGCTAGATTTGAAACCCAAATCCAAATCCAGGATTTCTTCTCAAAAACTGCTTCTTATTTTGAAAATTGCATTACCTATTGATCACTTTTTTTATTTGCTTGTATGTTTAGCTTCCTCATGAAACTGTCATTTGTTAGCAGAACATTTTTGAAGGAATTGTATTCTACATACTATATAACTCAGATTGAAATTTTTAATTTATTTGATATTTGTTGTCTGACTCTATGCTCCACGGGGTGGGATTCTTGTACGCGTAAATAAACCAAGGATACTTCTTTCAGCCTCGAAACCGGCACTTCACAGTGTCTGCCATTCCGAAATGGCTAGCTGTATTTTTCAGTGAATAAACAGAATAATAAATGAAGGAGAAATACTCCAGCTAGTAAAGTGGTAGCTTCTAGCAAAGCAATTATTTTTGAAAAAATATTTTCATCACCTCCATCATGTGGCTCAAATAGTTCTTAAACTCATGTGAATTGTGATGCCAATATCAACAATCATGTTAAATCAAATGAAATCAGTATCTTATGTCAAGTTTGTCATGCTTTTGATCTGAGTTTAGGGCAAGTTTTGCTTTATAAACAAACACACTGAGACTTCACAATAGACAGTACAGATACAGCACTACATTTTACACACCCAGGCTGTTTTTAATTTGAAACTCAAGTAGGAAGGTTTAAACTTGGTACATTAAGCCAAGGTGGTTCATGTTTCATCGCTACAAAGTCTACAACTGAAATATATTTTTATGATCTTATGAGGTTTTCATACATTTGGAGTTATTAAAAGTTGATCATGTGACAGTAAACTTTCAAGAACCATATGATATAGGTAGTATTTTACTGAGTAAATTAACATGTGTGTTAGTCAGATTTCCATGACTGTTAACAAACACCGGAGATAATCAACTTGTAAAGAAAGATTTTTTTTGTTTTGTTTTGTGTGAGGTTTTTTTTTTTTGTTTTGTTTGCTCACCGTTTTAGAAGTTTCAGTCTATGGTCTGTTGGCGCTCTCATTTTTCCTCCTGTGTCAAGGCACCACATCATTGCAGGGTGTGTTATGGTTGATACATTGTGTCAACTTGAGCAGTTTAGAAGTTTAACTGAGAGACTCAGTATGAAGCCAGGGTTCTTTGTAAATACCCTCATCCTGTGCAAAGGAGAGCAAGGAGATTTTGTGAGTACTGCATCTTCCCTGGATGGCAGGGTGGCCTGTGTACAGTATTAGCCAGGAGAAGAAGTTTTGTTTTCTTTCTTTTGCTCTGCCTGCTGCCTTGAAGTGTTGCCCCACTACTATGCCACCCTGCCTTGGAGCCAGCTGATTATGGACTGAAACCTCCACAAACAGTGAGCTAAATAAACATTTCCTTCCTTCTTTTTGGTGCCCGGTATTTTGTCTCAGCAATGAGAGAAAAGTAACTAAGACAGGGTGCAAAAGGAGACCAGAAATCCATTCATTTCAAGGTGGGAAAGTGAGACAAGAGAGCGGGTTCTCACACTCTAAGGCCCCCGCTGACAACCTGAAACTTCCCACTTAGTTCCACATCTTATCTCCCAACAAGTTGCACTGTGGGGAATTAGCTTTTAATATAGGGACCTTTAGGGAACATTTGAGATACAAATGATAGTAATTTTTTTTGTTTTTTTTTATAGCATGTTTTTGTTTGATGACTATAATGCTCCTTTTTTAAAAAAATTGGCACATATACGTTTCACATCTTGATCATTTTTACTCCTCCTTCCACCCCCTGCTCTTCCCTTTGCCTCCTTCCCCGGATCCCATTTCCATCCCATCAGAGTCTACTACTCCATTTCCTGCCATCTCCTTTCTATTTTGCTTTTTCAATTATTTATAGATTAAGTCTTTCATATTTGTTGCAGAAAAGTTTTCCAGCTTTTTTCTTTTCACATGAAAATCCATGAACAGTAAGAGGCAGTGGAAAGTGTTAAACTCTTCCTTCTGTAACAGTACAATCTTACGTCAGATTTTTAAATACAAAAGAATAAGCAAAGGGATAATGGCACTGGCTTCAGTTCTCACCCAAATAAGGCAGGAAATTGAATAAAATCAGTTTTTCCTCCACTCTTAAGTGGGGAAAAAAAAAGTGTCATATGGCAAACCCATATGAATCCAATCTGTTTGGCTTGTTCATCTTTGCAGTGACTTTCAGACTCCAGAAAATGTATCAGAAGCCTAGGAAGGCTTTCATTGTCATCATATAGACTGGAAATGTGTGTAGTATGTGATAACTTCTGCATTACAAAAATTCCTAATAGAAATACTGTATTGATTACATTTTTTCTTCAGATATCTATGGCTACTTTATGCAATATAAAGGCATATTTTCTTCTGCTAGTACAAAATACTATAAACTGGATGGTAATGTATTTCTCAGTTCTAAAGACTAGGTTATCCAATATCAAGGCTCCAAATACCTAAATTTCTGCTCTAGTCCTATTTCTGGGGTCACTGGTGGCATTTTCTGGTTGAGTCCTCACATGGTGGAAAGAGCAAGGCACCTTCTCCCAACTCTTTCATAGAGAGATATTAATGCCATGACCTACGCATCTTCCAAAGGCTCCATGTCTTAAAACCATCACCCTAGTGATGTTTTCAACATATGAAGTAGGAAGGACACAAACAGTAAGACCATGGTACCTTCCATTCTCCATACAATGAAAGAAAAGAACCAATGTCTTGAAAATAAAAATCTTTTTACGCTTCCCTATTATATGAAAACCTGACCAGCTTCCTTCGCTCTGCATTCATCTCCTGTGATCTTGTCCTGTTTGTCTTTCCAGCCTTACCTCCCACACGTGTGCTTTCTGCCGTAGTGGATGGGCAGGTTCCCAAATGCTCTATGTTCCCTTTACTTTACACCCATGTCTGTGTTCTTCTGTCTGTTGGGATCCGTCCTCATTCTCCCCACTTTACTCTTGTTCTTCTCTGTCCCCTGATGTCTCCCTTTTAACTTATCAAGAATTTCCTCCTCTAGGTAGTTCCTCAGAGAACTGTCTATCTTCCTGCATTACTATTGGAGCTCGTATAGTGTTAAGGGGGATTGTTGGTGGCTTTTCTCTTTTCTTGACCAAATCATGAGTTACTTAAGGGCAGATACTTACCTTATTCTTCTTCGCATATCCATAATCTTATCCAGCATTTGGTGTGAAGTTCATGATCAATGAATCGATCAGTTTTCTAATAGCAGAGTGAATAAAGTATATTTTTTAGAACAGAATCTGAAAAGCAAATGGGAAACACTGAAACATCTAAAGTAAAAATGTTTTATACTCCATGACAATACTTTATTGGCATAGAATATGTTTTCAATTTTAAAGTTATATTTTATTTAATCCAATGTATCCAAAATACTGTCATTCTAACATTTCTGTTTTTCTTTTATGAAAAATTAAAACAAAATTTTATAGCAAAATAATAAGAGAATAACAAAAGTTAGCACAAGGTGTATCATTATCTTCAAAGTAGTTACTCAGAGTACAAGGCCAACAAAAAAAAATCTTAACAATTTTTTCCTTATGTCTCAAGGAAATAGAAGATTTAAGATGCTTCTTGCAAAGAAAATCCTCTGATATTTTATTATAAATGTAACACACAATATTTAGTCTTTGTGTTCAAGAAATGAAAGGAGGAGGTCAATGTATGGAAAACAGCAAATCTCCCCAAAATATGAGAATTAGATGTTGGTGAACATAAAATCAGTGTGCGAATCAAACAGAGATTCTTCAGATGTCTTTCTTTTCTTCAATAAAACTTTTCTTTTTTTAGTTTTTTAATTTTTAAGTTTTTGAAATTTTTTATTTTTCTTTTTTAAGAAATACTTTTTGAGATATGATTTACATGCAAAAGCTATATTTAAAAATACAACTTAATGTGTTTGGAAGTAAGAAGACACCTGTGAATCAGATATCACAATGAACTCCATAAACGTATTCATCACTTCTATATTAGTTTTCCCATCACTGGGACACAAAACCCAACACCCACAAGGTAAAGGAGGAGAGGTTTAATTTTACCTATGTTTTAAGGGATTCACTCCATGGTCAGCTGTGTCCACAGCTTAGGTATAGTGGAAGGGTTTGATGAAACAAGCTGCTTGGTTCATGGGAGCCAGGAAGCAGATCATGAAAACAGTGCCAGAGAGAGAGGAGCAGGGACCAGCCAGAGACCCTGCCTCTCTACAGCACATCCAAACACCTGGAAGTCTGCTCTACCAATGGATAGAACCAAAAGCCAGTCTGATTGACGCTGCATCCTAACTGCCAGTACTCCAAAAGTTTCATCCTGCCCCTTGATTTTATTTTATTTTGTTGATTTTCCTTTTGTGGTAAAAGAGTTTAACATAGTATCTACCCTGTTAACAAATGTTTAATTGTGCAGTGCAGGACTGTCAATCATGTGCTGTTTGTTGAACAGATGCTCTCCAGAACTTACAAGATTCATATCCTTTGGCCAACACCTCATTATCCCATTCTCCTGGACCTTGGCGACTTCTCTTTCACTTTCTACTTCTCCAAGATTTTAGAATCCATATGTGTACAAGATTTTGTATTATTTGTCTTTTTGCATCTAGCTTATTTCACTTAACATAATTTCCTCCAAGTCTAATCCCTGTTAGTGGGAATGACAGCATTTCCCTTTTTTAAAAGTTGCATAACAGTCTATTCAGTATATATCCCGTGCTCTTCTTTATCCATTTATATGTTGATGGATACTTAGGTTGCTTTCACATCTTGGCTATAGTGAGTGTTGCTGCAAGGAACTCAAGGGTGCAGACACCTCCTCGAGATTCAGATTTCAGTTGATCTGGATCTGTACCGGGCACTGAGACTGCTGGTTCAACATATTTCTTGTTTTGAAAGCAGGGTGCCCTCTGGGCTTTCCTACAACAGAAATAAGTTTTATTCTTGGTAATCAGGCTACTTGTTAGCATTATAGAAATAAACCAGAGTCTAACTACCAAAATAAGGTTAAAGAAGGGAGTCATCACTAATAAATTATTAATTCAGGGATTACGGACACTCTCTATGTACTTGTAAAAAGTTATTTGATTTACAACTCAAAACAGAGGGAAAACAACATGTTATGCTTTAGTAACAAATGCTACTTTAAATTGACCCAACATAAATTTAAAAATTACCACCGTGAATAGAATATTGATAGTTCATTGTTGGTGGTTTTATAGCCAGCTATTAGATATTTCTTCCTCATTCTGTTTATTTTATTGTTATAAAATACTGGGACATGAGTAGCCGACTGGACCAGATTGCAACCTTGCTGTTGCAGAAGCAGCATCAGGGCTGTGTGGTTTATTTTAGGCGTTGTGTAGTCTATTAGTACAAAGTGGACAAATGAGTGTTGGTGAGAACTTTTTGATGGTAACCCAAAAAACCGAAGATGAAAACGTCTTCTTGTCTAATGGTGTACCATTTTTAAAAAATGAAAATTTTAAAAATTTCCAGTGTATTTTTGCAAAATTTGGTATTTTGAAGAGAGTGCAAATATAGTTTAGAATTTTTAAATCTGGATTTTTGTGTTTTCTTCTTATTTTAATAAACACTGCCTTCAATATTTGCTTTCAAACTGAAATTTAAAAATAGAACCGCTGAATCAGATTTTGGTAACAATGGGAAAATAATATGTACAACACATAAAACATGAAAAAAAGGTTACCTTAGTTAAAACTTATGCTGTACTTTGTCAATCGTAACCCATCCCCCATCTCCCTCCCAATCTTTCCCTATTTGTTTCCTGTTATGTACAAGTGAAAATATATTTTTCTTTCTCATTGTTCTTTGCTTAATGAAAAAAACCAATAATGATAACAAAAGTAATCAAACTCTTGAATTGTGGTCATAATCTAGGCCATATTTTAAATTGCTTCTTCTTTAGAGTTACCTTGGAATTAGGTTCTTGAGCGGTCACTGGCATGTTTTGTAGTTCTGCATGATCCTCAATTTAAAATAAGAATTTCATACTATAGTACTGGGACTATCCTATTCTCATTCATTTTTAGGTTCCTTTTTGGTTTTTATTCTCCACACCCTTGCTTCTGACAAATATCTTTATCTCAAATTTGATCTTTTCTTTTAGATTTTTAAGGCTACAACTGACATTAGTTTGCACAAATGGCTGATATATCTCAGAATAACTTGAGCCATAGAATAGTTTGAGTCCATTTGTCATTTTTTTAATCACATATACAAGTTTTATGTTAAGTCACTCCCTAAATTTACCTTGGCCCTAGCAGTGAACCATCTCAAAAAGTAACATGCATAATTACTGGTTTAAACCAAAACTTTTGTCCCTTGAAGCACAGCACTGTGCACTTACTAAGATGCATCTTAGTAAGTTTAATTAACTGCTTATGTTGACTCAAGAATATGATGTACAGCACTGATCCATGGCATACCCGATGAATTCATTATGCAGAAAATGTAAGTGGTTTGTTATCTCATTGGCCAATATGAGTGAAACTTGTCTCAGCAGGAATGTTGCAAGAGGGAAGGCAGTGAAACTTTCATCTCCACTGGGATTAAAGCCACTTGCCAAATCGGGCCCATCAATCACAGTAAATGTGCTCAAAACAAATCATAAACCCTCCACAGCTCACTGTACTCATCAGCACTTTAAAGGTCAACAGTCCAGAGCTGTCATTTTCAGCCAAGATTTCAGTAGCCTGTGGTTTGGGCATTGTGCCTCAGCTGTCTTTCTCAAGGATGTGTTCTCATGTAGTTGTACTCTGTGGGCCACTTTTAACCAAAGCTGAAAGGACAAAAGGGCAATCTCATTTATAAGAGATGACATTATATTACATCTTTGAAACTGTTGTCTTAAGAGTCAAATCACAGTCTCCTCCCAAATATTAGAATTACATAGAGTTTCACTGCAAAGATAGATTAGAAAACTGAATTTCCTGTCATATACTATGTTAACACTCATAGGAAATGAAAGTAGAGTAAATGCCACTCATATGAGCATATGTATGTATATGATGTCTGCCCAAGGGGAACTGCAAGAAAGAGTGCTGAAACAAGAAATAATGGAATTATTTATCTTCACTGTTCTGATTACCTTTTTGAAAAAATACTTTATTTGGAAATAATTTCAAAGTACTGGAAAGCTTCATAAATAGTGCAAAGAACATAAGCATATCCATCACCCAGATTCACCCTCTGTCAACATTCCATCTTGTTTGCTTTATATCACTTTCTCTTTTTGCACACACACACACACACACACACACACAATGAGTGCATGTGAATACACTGTATTTTTTCTCTGATGTATCTGAGATAAAACTGCATGCATCATATTCTTCTATCCCCGAACTTTCTGAGGTAAATCTTCCAAGAACAGGTGTTCTTTTCTGTATTGCTGTATTGTGTTCTCACATATTGGATTGCTTTTGAATTTGATATCATGACATACTTTTATCTCAAGCTCTAACCAAGATACTCAACTTTGGAAGGTATAAGTCAACTATTGGTTAAGGAACAATTCAAGTATCTGAAAGGAGAAATTCATATTGGTAGCATTTAACATTCTGAAACATACATGATACAACAGTAAGTGACAAATAACTAAATACTGGCTTTAGGAATCCAAGTTATGCCTGGAATGTTTATCAAATGACATATTATGGTCATATTTAGTTTTGGACTTTAATAAACTTTATCTCTTTAGAGATGCAATAAGCAACATGTATTAGGGTTAGCTAGCATTTATTAGGACGACCAGTACATCTTGTCTTTCCATATTTTCATCCTGTTTTCCCTCTTGTGATCATATAATTTCAGGTTCTGAAGGATTTAAGTAGTTTCTATTTAGATAAGTGTTATTTACTTCTTTCCTGCCAATAGGCAGGAAAGAAGTAGAGGGGCACTGGTGATCTGAATTGGGTCCTGGGAGAAGCAGGGTTCCAGTGGGTAATCTTCAGGGTACTGCACCACAGCCAACCCTTCACTTGAATAGATAATGGAGATCTTGTCCCCTAAATGGTACTCACAGCTGTTTTGTATTTCCTATCTTAATAAAATACGTAGGTTACATTGCTGTGAACAAATAGGATTGAGATTTATATTTTGTAATCTATGCAGCTAATTTTGATGGCTGACATTTATGACGGTTGCTTTTTGTCCCCTAAGGGGGCTTGAACATATATATTTAACAGTATATGAGAATGATGATCCTTCAGAGATTTAGAAATTGCGGCAAGATTTTCTGTAGGAGGAGGGTGTGATGTTAGAACACTTTATGAAAGATAATTTGATCCCTGATCATTACACAGGGACAATATACAGATAATTCTGAAAAGGCATTCACAAGCCTGATTTATTGACAACATACACATGAAGGTGGCCTCAAGTATGTACAAATAACAGGTTTACTTCTGCAGATAAACCCTTCATTTATTCATTTGACAGATTAGTATTGATAAGCACTCTTCTAAGAAGTGGAGATTTGATAATCAATGACATAGTCATAATCTATACAACCTCATAGAGTGTACATATAAACTATTTTGCTTTACGATGTTATTTATTCAAATGTATTTGTGCTCTGACCATACCAATACAATATGTCATTTGATAAGCCTTTCAGGCATGACATGGATCCCAAGAATTCAGTTTTAAATCTATCAGATCTGCAAAGCAAAAGAACAGTGACTTGAACATAACAAATCATGGAAAGAAAGAATATTGAATAGGCCCTCCTGATTTTAATGATTTAATGAGTGGTATACTTGGAGACTATTTATTGAGTAGAAAGAAATTTGCAAATATCTACATGTTCAATTGTATAAATAAGTGGGAAAAGGGGCCTGGGACAAGGAGAACCCCCAGGAACATGGATCATGTTCTTCATGCCATGAGGTCACATTTTGGTTTCTCACAATGGCTTCCAGGTTGGAATGACTCCCAAATCACTCTAGAAAGACAAGTGAATGAAGCCTGATGGAAACTCCAGGGTGGTTCATTCAGGATTTTGTTTGGCAAAGTTTTCTAAAAATCATGAGAAAGGTGTGAGCTAGCAATCTATTACTGCACAACATTTGAATCACACTAAGTTGAACACTAGTTATCCAATATCCAAATCTCATCTTGGCTATGTAAACACACTTATTTTTGTTAAGACTAAGCTATGATCCTAAATCCTACATGAGATGGAGATTGTTTTTAATTGGTATTTATATTATTTGGAATTCCATTTGGCCGTAATAGAAGTGTCTTAAACAAGATAGATATTTCTCCTGTTAAAATCTGAAAGTAAATGTCCCAGAGCCAATGTGCCAACACTATTCCATAAAGTCTTCAAGGACATATGTTCTCTCCATCTTATTGCTTTATGAAATGTGGATTTTATGACTAAATTCTACTTATGATCCAAGGTGGGGCTTCAGATTCAGCCATCAAATTCATATTCTATCCTATAGGAAAAAAGGAATAAATACAAGTAAGTAGGCAAAAGGTACATGACAGATGTCTTTTAGGAAAGTTTCCTGGAATATCCGCATCTCTATTATGAACCACCCTTTCATCAGAATTTATCTAAGTGGCAACATTTGGCTATAAAGGAGTCTGAAAATCTTTTCTATGTCTTGGGGTTATACACTTAGGTGGAAATTGTGATTTTAATACAGCTGATGAGGAAAAGCATCTGTATTAAAGGGCATCCAATAGTCTTTACCACAGCATTACTTATTAATAGTGTTGTTAGCATTTAAACCATTTACTGTCAATGCACAGTGCTCCATTTGCAATGTACTTTATAGTATGATTACTTTTTACTGAGTGAACTTAGTAGCTGCAGTGTGTAACAAATTTGTTAGTTTCCTTTTTCCCTCTGCTAATTAATTTTAATGGCACATGGCAATAGAGTCCTAATGTCAAAGTTTGCATGCCCACCTAAATTTAGGGGGAAAAACTGGTAGCAAAAAATACAAGTAGTTTTAGTTCTTAAAACTCTTTGATGCTTTTCACGTTCTTACCAACTCATATCCTCATCTAAATTTGAATCACAGGTACATTGTGACCTCATTGTAGAGTCCTAGAGTCTCACACGAGAATTACTGTGCTTGTTCTAACAAGATTGTGCTCCTGCAAGCATGCCAAAATTTGATAGCTACAAATAGGGAGATGTAAAAGGAGAGGCAGGGAAGCTAATTTCTTTTACCACTACTGCAGTGTCTTTGATTAAGGTAGACAACGGTTACCATTTTGCTGACACGAGGCAGACATGCTGTTTAGTGGGAAGAATGAGCAATTACAGAGCTGACTAAATTTCCAATTGGGTTTATGGAAGTACCAAAACATGATGTAGCCAAATATCCTTAAAAGACTGAAGTAATTTAATTTGTTCTGTCATTATGAGAAATTAAAACCAAGTACAATTACATCCCAGTAGTACAAAGAGCCCGTTAAATGGCCATTGTTATTGACTGAATACTTCATTCAGTTAGTGAGCTTTCTGATTACCTTGACCTGCCACGTTTGAATTTTTGTCTGTCCATTTATTCCAAATCACATTAGAGGATCTTAACTGATTTTAACAAAATAAGCTACATTATTAGGTATAGTTTAACCTGAAAGGCTTAATTATGGGATTAGAATTTTCAAAAGGGTGGGCCTTCTAGATTTCAGTATTTTTTAGGAATGTAGTTAGTGGGAATTTTTTGTTTTTTATGTGTATCAGAAGTGGGCTCAAACTTCCTACATGCAGTGATTGAGAAAACTGCCTCCAATAAAGCCCCAGACAAGATGTAATATCCCGACTCCAAAGAGGGTAGACTTGGCTGGCTGAAGGATGTACAATGAACTGACCCATAAGTTGGATGTCAGTATGATTCAGCATAAAACAGAGGACACTTCTGAGAGAGAAAGGCCATACTACTCAGAATTATACCAGGAAAAGAAACATAAACCTAGTAACTTTCACACTGATTGAGATTTATGTACCCATTACCTAGAAAGAATAGAGGATAATAAATAGCTTAGCTAATAAATGAGTGTTTATATGTAACTGGAGAATAAAAGATTTTATAGGATGCCTGGAGAGAGAAAAATGGAAATAGGATCACTTCTACCAGTGATTTCTCTCTTCTGGCACAAAAGTTACTCTGATCCTACGATGGTTCTGAGTATGAAGCTTGTCATTCAGATTCATACTCCTCTAACAGTCCATCCATCAATGCTCAGATACATTGAAAGATACAGAAACATTACAGAAAGGCAACCTTAATAAGGAGACTGTGCCATGCCTTTTCAGCTCAGTTCAAACAAATGTTTATTGGATAGATACCACTTGGTATGCAACAGGCAATGTTTAGCACCACTAAACAGATGGAAAAACAAAGTTGATATGGTCCTAACCCTGGAAATACACTCTTTAACAAACAACTCATTGTAATACATTGGGTAGCAGTTCAGTGATTTGAAGAATTAATTTTCTGATCTGACTTCAAATATGAAACATGGTCTTTGCCAGTGTCTACCATTAGAGAGATCTCCTACAAGTGGTAACCTGGATTTACCGTAGTTCCTTACTAATATCAGACAATATGGAAAAGTAAAAAACAAAATACAAGCCAGACTGGTCAGGTTGTTTGCTGAGGCTCTTTTAACCCAGAGGGCCTTATTTCCCAGACTGCTAATTCATATATTTTTTCCACCCAGAAAGCCCTTCCCTATGATTTGAGTTGTTCTAACCAAATCAACATAGACAAACTACAAAGATTTAGAATGTCTTGGCTGAAAGCATTTGCTTTGAAAGTACCTCCCAGGAGTTGTATCCTTAATCACATTGATTTAAAAACAAACAACAAACAATGCTGGGGTGAAAACCTCAGTCAGGCAGTGTTGGATAACAGAATCTTGGTGAACAGCAAGTTGTGAAGAGAGCTCTGGAAGTGATTTCAAAACTCCTAACATATTCTAGTTGCTTGCACATAAAATCCATCATCTTTGTAACTTTTCAAGCACTCATTATTTTCAGGTTCTGCCTTGCATGCAGACTCTTAATTAAGCTTCAGAAGCACCCTAAGATATACTTCCTTCTCTCTCCATTTCACGAATTAGACACCAAGCGTAGGCAAGTTGATCAATCTATATGAGGGTCTCTGGTTTATATGAAGGTGTAGGTAGCAGAGGTTAGGTTTGGTAAAAAGAAACTGCCTTACTTCAAAACTGTCCTCCTGAATTTCAGTCCCTGTACAATGCCTCTCTGGCCCAGCAGGTAGTACCCTCAGGATTATAAGGAAGGATCCACTGGCCTTATTTCTGGAAAAAAATAAAGTTATTAAAAAGGAGTTACCGTAGCGTATCAGAACCAATTTTATCTAACCAAAGAGGTTAAATTGAAATGCTACCTTCACTTTGAAGAATTACACTAGCAGTGGTTACTGCTCCAGATAAAATCATTACTAAGTGTTTATTGTCTCATAGAGAAGAAAAGATCCTGGGGCCACCCCAGTTCTTGGGGAAGAGCAAGAGGTAGGACATTGGAAACAGCAAGAGGAAAATTCAAACCATGAAACTGAACCCAGCTTTCAAAGTGCTGAATTCTCTTCAGCCCCTTATCTGTTACACCCTTATTTGCTCTGCATCCCACAATTTCCTCTTTAATTACTGTTTTTAACTATTGCCTTCTGGTTATTGCTAGCTTCTAGTTGGTGTAATTTCTGTGTCTTTTCTTCCTTCCTTTGCATCTTGTGGGTATAGCACCCTAATCCTTCTTTCCCTCATACTTAGGCTTCTAACAGCAAGTTAGGGAAAGAAAAATCTGTGTATGGTATTCCTGAGACTTAGAATTGTGAGCTGGTTCTCACCCTGGCTGAGCTACTAAACTCACTTTCCTATGGCTCACATGCTATTTCCTAAATACCAGCCAAGTTTTCAAATTCTGATTGTGAGTTCTCAGGCAATGGGAAACGCAGACATCTTTCTCAGGAAGCCTAGCTGGATCCTCTGAGCTTTGCTGACCTGCTGTGCATATTTCTGCTGTGGCATACATGAATTTCCTTTGAAATCACTACAGTTGTTAGTTTTTGATCAGTACCACTGAATTGTGGACTCCTCGAAACCAAAAATGTTCTTAATTAAGCTGTGTAATTTCATAGAATATCAGCTAACTCCTCCTGTCCCAGTCACTGGTGAATTCAACAAGTACTTGTTGACAAGCAATGAGTCAAGGTAACAGTTAGGTAGACAAGGATGAATCAACTTTATCTGTGGGAAAAGACTGCCCCCAGTTAAACCCATAACCAAGGAATTATCTGAATTCTCCCCAACTCCAGAACTCACTGCCCTGAATCTCCTCTCAAGTGTTTCCCTCCCCTGCTGATATCAGAATGGACTCTCCAGCCTGGACCTTCCTGACTGTTCCTGTGTTGCTTGTCACCTGCGTCATCAGAGTCTTCCTTTGAAGGAACTTCCACGTAAAGGAAGTAGGCTATGAAAGGCAGGAACTTGAATATCTTGATGATCAAAGTGGCCAAAAAAAAAAAAAAAAAGTCAAGCTAAAAAATGTTAAACCAGTGTGACCAAATACACAGAGATGAGACTCTGAGAAACTGCCTGACAAGGTGAAATAGTGGCCAACAGGCCAGCCAGGGAAAGCTGAGATCATTTGGTCGAGACCATTCCTGGTTAGCTGTTGGATGCAGGAAAGAAATCTCTGTCTTCTGACTCCGAAACAGTCTTCAGTGACCTTGTGTTAGCATACCAGATTCCAGAAACATGTTTTTGTTTGTTTGTTTGTTTGTTTGTTTTGCTTTGTTTCTTAAGAGTTGCCCAGGTTGAGGACAAACTCCTAGGCTCAGCTGATCCTCACCCCTAAACCTCCTGTGTGCTTAGATTACAGGTGCACACCACTGTTCCCGGCAGAAACACTTCCTAACTCCTCTGCCTGGAAATTAGAAAGTGCTAATGGGCTTTTCTAAAGTGATACATATGGTAAAGCTTCTGCAACTAGTGCTAGTAGAAGTTTAAACTGGCCATTAAGGTTCATACACTTGATTTTTGTTTGTCCCTTAAAATATTAAATATCTTAAAAAATTAGTTGCTAAAATTTTTAAAATATAAATGTTGCTTTAAAAATTCCAATACAGGGATTTTTTAAAAATCTGAAGGTCTAACAACAGCTGGCCAGCATTCTATCTACCTACCCTGCCTTCTGTAGTCCCCTCCTACCATATCGTTCATTCATTCATTCATTCATTCACTCATTTGATGTGTGTGCCTTCTATGGACATTTCAGTGAATGGCTCTTTATGTGTCCTATTGGCAAACATATAGTACCCTAAGAAAACATACATCTATGGAGAATTTGTTTACAGAATATGTGTATATTAGACAGCTCATAAATTAAAGTGCTTTGTGTTTTATTTACTTTTCACTTTTAGTCGAAGAGTAGAGGGAGAGTTTTATTGTAATGTGAAAGGAAGAGAGATAAGAGAAATGAAACTAACATTTATTAAGCTAAGTGATTCCTTTATTAGTGTTTTCAAATTTATTGATAGGCTTCAAAATTAACTTAATGGAT
The DNA here is from genome assembly GCA_004027295.1 of Dolichotis patagonum. Taxonomy (NCBI): domain Eukaryota; kingdom Metazoa; phylum Chordata; class Mammalia; order Rodentia; family Caviidae; genus Dolichotis; species Dolichotis patagonum. The sequence continues at coordinate 24,128 of PVJX010007384.1, read as the reverse complement.
CACAGCATTTTTTTTAGATTAAGTGGAATACAAAATAAAGTGAACCATATACAGTAAAAATAAATATTATTTCATGTTAAGTTGTTCCTATTCTCTATACATGGATCAAATCTGTATTTGTTTGTGAGTGGTATATCTACTGCTTCAATCAAATATAGATTGCTGTTTCATTGCGTGTAGTAATTTTTTGTTGCTTTCACTTAAACTAAAAAGCATGGTTTATTAAACAAAGACTTTGAACAAATTTTGCTATGACTGTTACATATGACGCAGAGTTGCTAATTGTAGGAATCTGCCAACATCCCTTTTAAATGCAGGTATTGAAACATTCCTTACGCATTTTTTCCTTACACATTTTTATACTACTAAGCATTGGCACTCATACATTTTCAAAAATGAGCACAATTAACAAACATAAACATGGTAGTCATTTTTCCTTCCACTTTACATACCTTTATGTGTCATAATATTAAAAATAATGTTTTAAGGTGTCAAGTGAAATTATTAAGCTCCTAAATGCAAAATTTAAAAAAGCTATACATATGTATAGACTGAAAGTAGAATGCAAACCTAGATATCCAGAAACTTCTTCATTGATTAGATATGTAAAAAATTTTAATTTGCTCTAAATAGCAAGTACCATCAAGATGTTGATAATTGTGCTGACTTATAGAGAAGTACAGGGACTAACTTTCATTAATATCAAAAATGTATATAGTATTCTTCAGATAGTATTAAATGTATTTTAAGGTAGATGGGGAGGATGTGGCTTGCTAGCAGTACTTTTTATTTTATATGCAATATACTAGAAAAATTCAATTTTTCTTTTTAGAAATCCAAGTTTTCAAGAAGATCATTGAGGTCAAAATGAAACCAAAACAGGAAATAAAAATACAAATATATGACTTTTTAGATTCAAGTCAATCTTAAAATCAAATAAATTGTTAAAAAACGTCCTGGGGGACAACCCTCTAGGGTAGAGACAATGAAACTTTTTAGAGTTTTCAATGATGCAAACAACTGGATATGGCAGTTTTTCATAGGTTCTCTACGACTCCTGCAGGGGATATATTTTTAGTTCTATTTTACAACAGAGAAAACCAACCTACATAGAATTAAATAATTTTCTCGAATGTGCCACATTATTGCTAAGTTGCAGAGCAAGCACTTGAATCTCATACTCTTTATCTTGCTAGTGATTGTCATGGTAGGCCACTAAAATAGTTACATCCAATTCCATGAAAAACTCCATTTTTCAGCTGTATTGACTATTACAATGGCTTCTAAATCTCCCTCTTTGCCTCTTCTCCATTTTATCCTCTTGGACTACCAGTGTACATCATACAGTGCCCACAGTATCCATTAGCCCAAGGCCACACATGTAAGTATTCAGTATCATTTCCCTTTTCCTCTCTGGAAGAGGTCTGTTTCACTCAGTTGCCAGCCCAAAATGTATAACCCTATTCAGGCTCCAACCTCTTCTACTACAAAGAAAGGCAGCTAGCTCTCTTCCTTCCACAGCCATTCAATCCACAGACTGTTGAAGATCAGCAACCAGAGTTACCTTTTTCTTGGAATTCTAAACACTTAAGTCTATACCTCCTGTTCACCTCTCTGAGCTTTAGTAGCACTCCAGGCTAAATGATTTATATGTCACCTTACGCTGTCTCTAGGCAGCAGCTGATCATGTGTCTGGTTTTCTCAGCAGGATATTGTCAGGTCTTTCTGAGGCTGAGGCCACTCCACCTTTTGTGTTCTTGTATTTCATAGCAACTAGCACAACAGAGAGGCTCAATAAATAAATATGGGTTTTTATTGCTATTTCTGGGGAACAGAAAAGGTGAATAAAGAAAGACGGGAGTAAGATTGTTCTCTGAACATGTCTCAAAAGCTTACTTTCAAAGAAATACCCTATCAGTTATGGAATCTTACATTTGTGTAAAAAGGAGAAAGGGAAATAAAATGTCCTTGGTGGGAATTTCAGACATATGAGAACACCAAGACCATGTGATTGTGGTCATGTTTCAGAATAGCCTGATGCCTAGGCAAAGATGTAGAATGAAGTTTTTTCAAGTATGCTTCAAGAGATGATAGTTGACATATGAGAAAAAGCATTCCAAAATCAAGTAAGTTTTGATAATACTTAAGTGACATTAAATAGGTTTCCACTGCACAAGTTCTAGCGTTTGGTTTGTTCATATTCATTGGAAATCACTGCGAAGAGGCTGCACATATTGTCTGACCAAGGAACTCCATCAGTAAATAGAATATTATAGAGATTATGTTCATGAAACATTCTTTGGGAAATATACCCCACGTAACCTTACATATGAGATGTGTTGTCATTAACCTACAACATATTTTCAACATAGTTTTCATGTTAGTGAATTTGCATTTTTGATATGGTCTTAGGAGGGTTATTCCAGATCTAAGATTGTTCACTCACATTCAGCTCAGAATTAGTTAACATTTGGGGGTTGATGGTAATGATTGAACAATAGCATTTGTCTACCTGTGAGAAAGGAATAATGTGTTAATAACTTGTCAGAGATTGATTTATATAAGCAATTCTATAAGGTAAATTACACCTCAGTTATATGGATGCAGATTTAAGGTAGCGCATACAGAACAACGGCATAATCATGCTCTTTCTGATCTATTGTACTTCTTCACCTGAGAAACCCTATGGGTGATGGATTCTTACATGTACGTATAAAACTTTTCTTATTCAAGTCTAACTTTCCTGTCTTAGTTACTTGCTTTTTGCTGAGACACAATATCTGGCACCTGCGGATTCTGGGAGAAAAGGTTTATTTTGGTTCAGAGCTTCAGTTCGTAGTCTGCTGTCTCTAAAGCAGGACGGCATAGCATAGGGTGTGGCAGGGTAGAAGTGGTTCCTGGCAGGCAGATGGAAAGCAGAGAGAGCCTGAACTGAGGCGCAGGAAGAGATAAAACCTTCCCGGCCATATCCCCAGTGACCTAACTCTTTCCCAGCAGGCTCCACCTCCAAGCAACAAGACAGCTATAAGATCCTAAGATCCAGTCACCTTCCAAAGCCCCATCTAGGAGTGTATAAATTTTGGGGCGACATTTTAGCTCTAAACCATAATATCTCCTTATCTTTCACAGCTGTAAAATGAATTTCTCTTCTTTTAGCTTGTGTATGAAGCTAGCTGAGATACAAAAGAATAATCTTTATGTATGGTGTAACCTTGAATTTCTTTTTTATAATGCACATGTAGTGAATATAGGTATAGCAGTAGGATAATGTAGCTTCTTGTTCATAAGGTTTATTCTTAAGGTTTACAAGTATTGAGAACAAAAAATGGACATAAGTTATCCTTCAGAGGCTCTGTTTGTAGCATGTTTAAAGGGCCCCCATTGTTTATTGGAAAATTTTATGTGCTTTTCTTAACTCAACCTTCATTTGCTAATATCTTTGGCATTACATTTCCTTAAGTATTTTATACTTAAGTAGAGAGGCATAAATGAAAAACAGATTTATGTACAAGCAATAAATAAAAGGAAGAAACAAAGCAGCAGAGATTTATTTTGAATAAAGATTCTGGAACAGTGTTGATTAAAACAATTACATTTTCTTCTGTAATCAAGAATTTTCAATCTGGAGTTCTTGGTGACTTCAAGTCAGTGAACGCTTTTAGAATAAAATATTGATCACATGAACATATGCCAGGCTTTCTGGGGCAATTTGCATCATATTGTCAAAAGATTTATTAGATCTCCCAAAAGGTTAAGGAGCACCATGTCTTTAAAAGTGCAATGAATCAGAAAATGTATACCACCCAAATCTTCAGCATTTGCAGTCATTTAAGAAAGTGCTCTTGTTAAGAAGTCAGAACAAGGGTCAGGAGAGGAGGGTATGTACAGGACTTTATAGTGAGCAATATCTCAGGTACAATTTAGGGTGAAATTGAAGATATATAAAGCATATAGTTATAAAGTTTGAGAAAGAATTATTAAGCCAGAAAATTGAATTTTTACCGAAAATCTTAATCCAAGATTGGAATTTAAATTCTCTTAAAATGGAAAAATAGCGGAGTGGGGGTGCTTAAGTCTGGGGACGCAGCTGTGAGTGAGGACAGGATGGTGGGGATAGAGTGATGCAAACAGAACAATCTCATGGGGAAGGGAAGAGACAATACTGGATTTTGTTATATAGGGAAAAACAGAAGTTTAAATATCATTGTTAGAAAATAAAAATGAGCCCTACAGACTGAGTAGGTCCTAGATTGAACTATTCTTTCCACTTTAATTTTCATGGAGAATACGTTCTTTGATCTTGGGAGGCTGGCACATGACATTTAGTATATTTAACTCTTTCCCCCAAACTTCATACCTGTGTATTGATAGAGTCTTTAAATTTTCACCTTTCGTTCTAAGAAATAGCTACCATTTTTCTTTTCGATTTTAATATTTCATTTCAGCAAGACATTATTATCTGCTTAGCAATCCTAAATCCTAGAAATGTTAGTTCCTGGTACTCTAGCAAAAGTGAAAGAGCAGAGTTTGAAAATAACAGATTGAAAACAGGAGATGAATAAACACGAATACATCTAGGAAACTATACCAAGAACAGTTTTATTGCTTGAATCTTATTTGGAAAGAAATAGTCTTATTTGTTAGAAAACAAAAGTATTCACTGATTAATCACACACAAATAATTGTTGAATATCTATAAATATCAGGAACTGTCCTACACATTAAAGAAAGAACTAGGTATAAATGTAAAAATAGTTAAGGAAAAATGCTGGAGGGACAGATAGCAGCAAATTATTTCCAGGTGGAAGGATGGGCAAAAGAGAATAGCTATAGATGAGATAGTGACTAAATGATAGTTTGGAAATGTATTGAAAAACCAGCTGAAAAAAAGGTCTTATGTAAACACAAGAATTATAACATTAATACAGTAAGTAGGACGAATTTTATAGATAAGGTTCTTGACTGAAGGAATGACGTATTGAACAGCCAGGTTAAGGAACACTATCCAGATTTTATATACAGGACTGTGGCAGGAAAGTTAATCCAAGAAGATCTAGAAATAGGCTGTTACTTACAACTAGAAGTGAATAGATGAGGATTGGATTGTAGGTGACAATTTAGGGAAATTTGTAAGTAATTTGTAAGTGTATTGGTTAAGCATTAGATGGCAATAAAGTTGAGGCAAGAGTGCAGATGGGTAAAAATGAGTATAAATATAGCCCAAAGGGTTGGGGTTGTAGCTCAGCAGCGTAGTACATGCCTGGCGAGCATATGATCCTGAGTTCAATATCTGGTACCAAATAAATAAATCAATAAATATAGCCCAAGGCTTCCTAATTGCCAATGACTTAAATTTCTCAGAATATCACAATTCTAAATATAATACACTCATACTTGGTATCAAGTTAAACTCCCAGAACTCTAGTATCATGGGAGTAGTATACAGGATCTTTGGCAGCTTCTGGTCAGTTCAGGAGTTTACTTTAAAATAACAGCTGACACTATCCATGTCATCTGACTGGACAGTGGGCAACCTGAAAACCAGCACACGACCCATATAACAGCATGTTAGAAATTAGAGAATCAAGAAATGTTAGGTTTGGTGGGTAGGCATAGGAATGATTTATGCAGTAACTGACAAAGACAAATATTCATAGACTGTTACACATTTAGGTTGATTGTATTTGATGGACTCTCAGATGAGAATAAAATTGTTCTCTAAAGTTGTAACAAGAGCATTTAAATTACATACCCAGCTCTAATACTTATTTTTAAACCTGCTTATAACATTTTTCTTACTTTCTTGGAGTGACTTCCTAGAGAAAAACTTCATTAATATTCTTTACTACACTCTTTAGTCTTACGTTGCTGAAATACCAGTTTGGAATGAAAATTAACTTTTCCCAAACCTGTGGGTATATATACTCTGGCCCAACCTTGATGTTTGTCCAAGTTAGCTCTAGCTGCTAAAACAAAACACCATATACTAGATGGTTTGACAAATAAACCTTTTTCTCATAATTCTAGCAGCCAAAAATCTGTTGTTAGGGTAGCAGCATGGTCAAGTTCTGCTGAGGTACACATTGTCTACTTCCACGGCAGGACAGTGAGCCAGGTACCTGGCCTCTTCTTACAGACACTGATTCCATGCAGGAGGACTCTGGCTCCGTAATCGAACTACTTCCCATAGACCGTCATCTCTAAATTCCTTTCTGTTCACAATATAAATTTTAGAGAGAGACAGATATTTGGTTTATAACAGTATTCTTTTGAATCTCTTTACTCTTGACAGATTTTTTCTCCTACTCTTTGCAGCTTCTCTCCCCACCCCCAACTCCTTCCAGACATTACCTTTTATCTGGTCACTAACCTCAGTACTGGCCTGGTCATTTCCCAACCTTCCTTTTACCCTATCCCCAGAGACATCTTTCTAAAGTCAAATTTAATCATATGACTGCCTAGCTTAGGAGATTTTTAACGGCTCTTTTAGAGAAAGCCATAACTCTTAAAGTAATACATCTTCCAAGTCTGCTTACCCAGCTTGGTCTTTGTCCATTGCCTATCTAAAACAGTACATGCTTGAAACCTATTTCTCCAACTTACCAGGCACATGTTGGTTTTCTGTCTTGAATGTCACCTCCTGTTCTCTGTTTGGTCAACTCTTCACTTCATCCTTGGAGGGTCAGAGTTGATACTCCTCCTTGGAGAAACCTATTCCAGATCTTTCCAAGGCTGTGTCAGGTGACACTGACCCTGTCCCCTACCTCTGCCTTGTGCTTCCATTGCATGTGTGCACACTGCCTTGTTTCAGAGGACAACTTACACACATACTGTGCTGTGCCTGTATTCTTTGCAACATCAGCTCCTTGAAACATGAGGTTTTGTCTTTCTTTTCGTATGCTCAGCTCCGGACACGTGGCAGGTGATGAACATATCTGTATTATAACAAAAACATCATCATAACCAAGCAAATGTAAACTTGAGCTTAGGCAGGAGCTTTTCACTATTTTGTTTATTGTTAGTCTCACTCAGGGCATCTGCCGTGTACTTGGTTCCAATGAGTGATGAGTAGCTCCAAAATAAATAGTTCATATTTCTTGCCTTGTTTGGGAGAAATAATTTTTATTTTAATCACAAATGAAGTGAATGTCAAAATTAAGCTAGCTTTATTATACAAAGAGGTCCGTGGTTAATTCAATGTAAATTTTGTACTGAATTTATCAGCAAGGTTTTCCTAAAGCAGATGTAAAATGTACATAAATATCTTTAGATTGAACTTTTGCCCCTTTTCTTGAATTTCTTTTTTTGTTTCTTAGCACCCTAAAGAACTGCTATACTTAACTATTAAGGTCCTAGACCCCTATGTTTTACTGAAGTATTAGCTTATAGACTTACTCGAATGATAGGGTTAAGTTAGAAATGTAAAATAACTCTAGGGGAAGGGAAGATACAATGGAGGAAAGGGAAGAAATCATATATTAGGTAAGCCATACATGATTAATTTACATTCCTCACTTAAAGTAACTCACAACGTTCCTATTATTTCCAAAGTACAGGCTAAAAAAAATAGGCCTCTAGAAAGATTTGTGAATTGCCTTGGGTTTGTGCCTTTGTGTATCGTGGAATAGAGATTGGAAACCTCTGCCTCTTCTCCAGTTTCCTTCAAGGACTAGTATTGTTTACAGTGCACACGTGCGTGTCACTTGGAGCCCCCAACCCAGATGTCTGATTAAACTTGCTCAAGCTTTAGTTCCTTGGACTAAAACCCTCGTCCTTAAAATGAGTTCCAGAAGCTCTCTCCTCTTCCTGTGCTCTACAATGTCAGCCTAGGCAGACATTTCTGCTGGGACCAATCTGGACTTCAAACTAAGTCCCTTCAGTAAAATAAAACACAGCAAAACAACTCTGCATTTTGTGTCTGCTGTACATTATGAAAGGCTGGGAAAGGGAAAATGTCCAGGGTGGAGTTACCTTATAGACCAAAGTGACTCCTCATACACACACACACACACACACACACACACACACACGTGTGCACACTTACTCTGCAGCAATTAGCCTCGTCTTCCACATTCTCATGTAGAACAGGCCACAGGTTGGTTTTTATCAAACCAGAGTTTCTCGAAGATTTATCTTCTGTCGTAGGTAGATTTATTAAACACTTTGTCACAGGCACTCTCTCCCTGAAATTCTAGATGAATTCAGGTTTTTCCTCCATCTTATTACAATGTAATTAAAAATTCAGTGAATTGAAGGTTGCATTTTTTAGCAGACAAGTTTATTTCCTCTCAAGTCACACTGGCAGTCCTCCTCCTGCCTGACATATTGAGGAAAAACACTGCTGTATAATGTTTGAGTAGAGAGACTGTCTAAGATGAGAATAATTGTCAGAGAAGCAAGTGTCTACAAATTACTTAATTTTATCTAATAGTACTGTGGCCCAAGATGGTGGCCCAAGTCCTGCTGACTTCAGCCTTGCCTCTTTCAACACAGTTGTTGTACAGTCCTTGAATTTTCCATGGAAAATAAGTTACTCAGCAGCTCCTACTTTTGAAGATAGCTTCTATGTATCAATGCCTGAAAAGGTTTCTATGGTCAGTGTCTGCAGATTTCTGGAATTTCTGAGACTTTCCCAGCCTCTTTTCCCTGGAGCCAAGCTTTAGTCCTGGTAGTTCATTTTTCTTCACACATATACGTGCACGTTTTTGTTGATCATAAGCCCAGGGGGTTTGCTCACACTGTTTTTTCTTAAATCTTCCCACCCTCTTCACTTGCCTTCTGTTTCCTTGTGTAGAACTCACCCTTTTCCCATTGTGCCGCTGGTGTGACTTAGTAGCCCCTTTCATTTCCAATAGCGTACGTACGTTCTTCTTTCAGAGTGCATTCTACTATTGGCTGTGCTGAAATGTCTCCACTGCTGGGCTCCAGGACTTTCTTAGACAAGGGACACAACTTCTTCCTGTAGTCATTTTGTTTGTGTGAACTCAGTGGATGATGCAGAGTCAGTGCTAAATAAAAGCTGAGTTGCTGAGAGGACTAGAAGTCAGTGATACTCAATCCTGTGCTTATTTAAAATATCTTGCTAGAGCCTTAGGCAGCACTAGAAAAAAAATGTAGATGGTAGGAAGATAAAAGAAAAAAAACCTTCACAGAATTACACACATCTTCTCTTTGGACAAATTTTTGAAGTACTAAGTGAAAGTTTATATATTTTAAAATACTTCAAAACAAGGATTTGATGACAGAAATACACTTGGAAATGATAGCTGCTTGCCACTGGCAAGCTTTGCTTAAACCTGTTACATGTAGGCACTGAAAGAGAATCCAGGCCCTTCATGTATTTCCCATCAGATAAAACATATAGAGGGGATAAAAAAACTCATGTCAGCAAAAGTGAGAGCTAACCTGCACAAATCTTCTACAGCCAAGTCAGACAGTGACTAGCTCAGAGCAATGCATGGTGAAGCAGAAATAATTTTCTCCAGCTCTGCCTACTTCAGACAGTACTATCTCTTTCCTTAGGAACAGAGAAGGGATTTTGGTGGGAATCAAGAGAGGAGAAACCACAACTGGTTAGAAACATATACACTTAAGTATTTTCTCATAGTATCTATGAGAAATGAAGTTTTAAAAATGAAGCTTTAAAAAATTTAAAATGATCTGAATTGGTAGTGATATTTTTATGAGTTTCTAAATTAAGGGCAAATAAATAGTATACAATTTTTTTTTTTTTTTGGCACTTGTTTTCCTCATTTATAGCAATAGGCCTGTCTAGGAATTACAATAAATTTATGCAAAACTTTCCCCTACAAGTGTTGGCAAAGAAAACAAACCTGCACACAGTCACATGTCCTGTAAAATGGACCCTTTTACTTCACTGGTCAACGTCCTGGTAAACAGTGGGTGAGAGTAGCGGGCAGAAGGTTTCACAAGAAAACAGCTTCAGACTCTAGCTGACTGCTGTGGCTCTGAGCGGAGGCTGTTTTCCTTTGCAAAGGGAAGTTGCAATTTCAGCATCCTCTCCTGGAGGCCCTGGCAAGGTTTTAGGCCATGTGTCAGGGGAACCCTTGCACACATCACTGTGACGGAAGCCGCGGGCTGGCCTGCAGATCTTGAGGACTGTTTTTTCACAGGAGAGTCTGAGCAGAAACATGAGCATCACATAGTTCAAGGGTACCTTGAGGAAAGGCGATGCTGCTGTAGAAGGCTCAAGTTATTAGTTACCGTTCCATTGCCCTCTTCTACCCTGTATGGCGCGTAGCCAATAGTTTTTGCCTGGGTGTTTTTCTCTCTTCAGTTCCTCGACACAAGATTTTGGACAGTTAAATAGAAGAGTTTTCATATATTTTGAAGCAGAGTAGTAGTGCATACTGCTTTCTGTGAGTGAAAGTATTTTATTAATGAATGCAGTGTGTGTTCTTGGTAGAAGCCAAAATTAAACTGGTTCACTGTTTTTGTTCTGCTAGTTGCAGATGACATTTAGGTGTGTTGCTTGGGGTAGTGACTCAATTTCCTGTAGGATAGCTGGCAACTCCACAGTGAGGCAGTTTCTTTTCTTTCTTTCTTTCTTTCTTTCTTTCTTTCTTTCTTTCTTTCTCTTTCTTTCTTCTTCTTCTTCTTCTTCTTCTTCTTCTTCTTCTTCTTCTTCTTCTTCTTCTCCTTCTCCTTCTCCTTCTCCTTCTCCTTCTCCTTCTCCTTGTTGAAAAGGTCAGTTACTCGATGTCCTGGAACACGGTGTTAACATTCCTAAAAGTAGAGGCTTAATAATGATCCTGAGAAATTGCAGCTTACCATATTGCCTATTAACCCAGGAATTTGGAAACCAGTAACAACCTCAGCTCGATGTTAATAGCAATAATAATTATTTGGGCACCTGTTTTGTAAAAACAGTTCATCGTTCTGTTGCTAATAATCATTTTGTTAATTGCTGGTAGTATATATGTTCTGGATCATCTTTTTTTCTTTCCTTCAAATCATAGTCAAATTTTAATATTCAACATGGTAACCCATGATCTGGGCAGAAAATGAAATGAATTGCCCCTCTAGTTACTATACTACCTTCTGAAGAGTAAATCTTACATCTAAGTGCGTGATGTCTTGAAGCATCAACCTAAAACTTTCCTCAATTACTTTTCTACATTAAAAAATAAAGACTGAAATATAATATGTGGAGTCTATCTTGCCAGGTCCAAGGTCTGAATTTGTACTTCTGACTTCAAAAAAGCTTAAGGAAGTTCGTGAACACAAGGGAAGGTGGGGAGGGAGTTAGGTGCTGAGACCTTGCTTGGGCTTCAGGAATGGAGAGAGTTAGCCCTTCAAGTTTTAGAGATGTAGATGGGAGACTCCTGCTTCCAGATGACTGAAAAGATGATAATAAACAAATAGCCACAGGACAGTGCCCCTAACATACTGGATATGCTAAATGTGGACCACTAGACCATAAAATAAATTAAAAATTATCCTTAACACTGTTCCTTTTGCTAAGAAGGAAAAGAACTTCACCCTTAAATTTTAATTTGCCTAGCAAGGTCAGTAGCTGTTTCTACACTTAAAATATGTATTTACAGAAATTCATGCAGGAAAAGAAAAAGTAGAACAGAAGAGCCAAAAGTGGATAGTAACTCGTTCAAGAATGGCTGATAACAAGGCATGATGACACATATAACAAATACTTTGAAAGTTACTGTAACTTTTACAAATTATGTTTAAAAATTTATTTGAACAATTCCAGGATCCTGAAACGCATTTCATGAAACTCTTGTTATGCTAGTGATAATTTATGGAGCCTAAATTTCAAGAGTAGAATTTCTTTTCCAACAATTCTATAGATTGGAAGATCAAAAAAGGGACCTTATTTCTTCTTGTTTTTCAATGTCTTTCTAATTGACAATGACAAAGTTTTATAAGATGGGCCCTTCCTTAGGAACTACGATTTTTCCACCTACAGACGGTGTGTTTATCCATATGCTAATGTTTTTAAGTTCTCCTGGATTATCAGTGTAGGGAGAGTGCTCCTGGTCCCCTTAGCTTTTAACAAGTTGAACCGGCTTCCCTGAACCTTTGGATATGGTGTTTTCATTTCCTGTATTTGTCACTTTTTGTACGTGGTGGGTTGAAATGCCCTTCCACACTTTGCTCCGTAGCATCACAGGGCCATCCTGGTCTTACTCAATTCCACAAGGAAGCACGAATGCAGGTCGGGTGTAAACTCTCCTTTCCCTTTGGTTCATTCACGTTGCTGCACCTTTAAGATAACTCTTAGGTCATTCTGGATATGAAAATGTACCATATCATATCGCTCCATGCAAAGGCGTCCTGGACCCCACAACACAATGTTTTGTTTTCTTGTTTGTTTCTGTCCGCCCCAAACTTTAGAAGTCTGGTACTTAGGACCTGGGCTGGATATGGAAAGAATCTGCTCCTAATAGAAATGCCCTTATTCCCACATTCTGCTCCTTTAAAGTCAGTCCCAATCCCTCAGAAAGGAACCCTCAGAAACCCTAAACGTCATTCCTCAGAAGAGATTGTGCGAGGGTCGCACGCCGCCTCGCGGGGGACTCGGGTCTAGAGTCGTGTCGGGAACCGAGAGTGCCGGGCGCGGGACACTGGGCAGTGGGGTCCCGCGGGGCAGGTGCGCGCCGCACGCGCCTGCGCGCCCAGTGCCCCCTGAGCCCCGCGGCGGGTGGCGGGCGGCGGGCGCTCCGCGCCGGGTTTTCCACGGCCCTCCTCCTGCCGGCGGCCCCACGTCGGCCCTTCAGCCACACGCGAGCGCCCGCGCCCCCGGCTGCACTTCAAAGCCGTGGCGGCCGGCGGGCCGCTCCGGGTGATGCGGCGGCGAGGCGGCGGGGCTGCGGGGAAAGACGCGGCGGGGGCGCACGCAGGCTTTTGCACTTCGCAGTCTCGGTGCAGGGGAGCTGAGGAGGAGCCAGGCCGCGCCGACGGCCGCCCGCGGGGGGCGTGAGGGGGAGTGTTCCCGGAAAGCCGCGGCGATGGAGCCGCGCTGCGCCCGCCGCCGGAGGACTTGAGAAAGAAAACAGGAAACGTGGTGGCCGCGCACCCGGCCGCGGCTGATTCATTCGCTTGGAGCGCCCTGCAGGAGGCTCGCAGCGGGGCGGGCGCGGGGCCGCGGACTCGAGGACCGGGTCGGGGACCACACGCTGTCCTGCGGGGCAGGCGAGCTCCGCGACGAGGACTCCTAGCCGCCGCGCCGCCAAAAGTCGCATCTGGCTCCTTGCGCCCGCGCCCCCTGCTGAAAGTTGGCTTGCCTCACTTTGCGCGCCCTCTGGCAGGCCGAACCCGAACGCCAAGCTGGATAAACTGCACGTCCCCGACGCCGGCTGCCCCGCGAGCACAGCCTCGGCCCCCGTCGCGCCGCCGGGCTGGGCAATATGAAGGAGCAGCCCTCATGTGCGGGCACCGGGCACCCGAGCATGGCGGGGTACGGCAGAATGGCCCCCTTTGAGCTCGCCGGCGGCCCCCTGAAGCGCTTGAGAACTGAGTCCCACTTTCCCTATCTCTTCGCAGAGGAGGCCTACCAGAAACTGGCCAGCGAGACCCTGGAGGAGCTGGACTGGTGTCTGGACCAGCTAGAGACCTTGCAGACCAGGCACTCCGTCAGTGAGATGGCCTCGAACAAGGTAAGCCCTCGCTACGCTCTCACCGATGCCCCTGGCTGCCCATTCCCACACCGGGGAAGCACCAGGCTTGGTGGTCTGGGAAATACCTGGAGCTATGGGTCACATTTACTGCATATTAGCTGATTTGCTCCCTTGGAGGGAGGTTTCTGTTTCCAAGCCTTATTTCTCTCTTCCGTTCACTATAGATAAATCAAACGTTTTGCAAAAGCAACTTTGACGACGTAATTTGATTGAGTAGCCCCAAGGCACAGGGCTGTTAAGTGACACTTTGCCCTTGCAGCAGAAATCCAATAGGGTCAGTTGGCAGTGCATATTTATAGATATTCTTGGAATTCCTGGTTGGAAATTAGACTTGCGGCTTGTCAATGAAATCATTTGGAGGCCACCACCTACTGCTTTCAAACTCAAGAGTTTAGTGAACTTGGAACCTTCACTGAGGTTTATGTAGTTGTCTGGGTGGCCTGCAAGAAGTGGGCCTTTGTATTTCACACGTCCATAGGAACTGATATCAGTGAAGTTGGAAGGTTCATTGTGATCATTACCTTTGTTTCCTTCAGAATTAGAAGACAAACCTGGAGTCTGAGGTCACTTAGTTACCATGAGGCTTTGGCTGGGCATTTGTGCCATATGTACTAAGGCACTGGTTTTGGCATTTAATGGGGTTTGGGGCATGAGAAACAACCTTCAGTCTGAGACAACCTTGACATAACCTGGAAGGCAAGGTACTGTCTTACTTTTGCCATATTTTTTTTTCCTTTAGAATTCTTGCTCTTTTTGTCTTTAGTTGTGCAAGGGAATAATTGGGACTTTGTGTGTTTTTAATGACTAACTGTCTGAGGGGACAGGAAAGGACGCAAGACCATGTTTGATGCAGATGGCTGGGGGATTCAGCTAGTAAGAACTGGTCAGGTTGTGTGACAATAACAGTTGTCTCTAAAAGATACATATGTGTTTTGGGCCACCTATTTGCAAGGTCAAAAAGGTTATGCCATTTTACTGTTTATGTGCACATGTCTGTGGATGAGTGATACCTTTTTCAAATGCTTGCTGTAATTTTTTTATCTCACCTATTTCGTTCTCTTGGGGTTTTTATGAAAAAGCCATAGCATTGAGCCACTTGCTTATCTTTTCTGTTAACATTACTTACATAGATAGCTTTGTTGTTTAAATGAAAAGTTGGCTTCAAATAAGGGAGTTTCCCTACTCCCTGCCTGCAAGTAACTAACCTGCCCAGATGTACACTGACCTGACCAGTGCGTATGACCCTCAGGTTCCTAGGGTTTATTTTGTAGTGTTTGTTTTGTCATTTGGAACTCATTTCTAAATTTGGCTTAGGTCCTCTTTTAAAATGAGGATTTACTGCTTTCTTATTGGGACTCTTCCTCTCCCCATAGGCAGGAGGTCCTATTCTCATTCAACTCAAAGTTTTATTTTTATAAAATGTCAGTTATTTTTCATAATTTGATTTATAGTAGCCCTCCATGTATGCTGCTATCTCCAATGTCCTAAGTACTCAAGGGAACTATTCTGCCGTGGGCCTGAGTTCTCAGATGCCTGGTTGATTCTTTGTCCTAAAAGGCAGTGCAGAATCTGAAGGCATCTAGCAAAATACACACATTGGTTAATGTTTTCAGGATATTTTGACAATACTTTTTCAGTGAAATGCACCTCAGCTGCTACAGTTACTTTCCCAAAATCCATACGGTTAGTGTGAAAATTGATGTGCAGTCTAACAATGTATTGTTAAATGACTTCATCAGTGAAGTAGTTTAATCTAATTTAAGATTAAAAACACTTCAGGTCACAGTAGTTCCTCAAATGGTGTCTTTCACAGCACCAAATAAGTGAGGGGTATTTTGTTTTCTTTTAAATATTGTGTAGGCTTCCAAACTAAAATTTGAGTTAATTCGCAGAGGTAGTAGGGGAAATGGGTTTATTTGGTTGAAGTGAAATAGGTAAAGTGAGAAATGCTTTTTCAAAATGCGGTCATTCTAGCTGTGTTTCTGTGTTGTGGTTGAAAGATTATTGACATGACACTTTTGAAAATGAAGCCTAGCACAGCTGGAGCTGCTGCTCAAACTTAATATCTAGGCCATTCATGTCTTCTTTAATTCATTCATTTCTAGATTAGTGTTGTGCTCATATGACGTTTTATAAATGAAGAAGGATTAGCCTAGAAAGAAAAGTTCTTGGTAAAGGTAGTAAAGTTACCTTTTGCTTGATAAAAAGGGTACAAATAAGCCACAAGGGCTATGAACTGAGTTGGGGCAGCTGATAGGAAGGTCTGTGAGTGGCATGTCACCTTGTCTCTGAACTGGGAATACACACAGTCTGATTCACATGTCAGCTCAGTTTTTGACATCTCTTTTAGTGTGAATGAATAAATCTGAAACATTGTCTTTTGGTTATTAGTCTTACTGCCTTTCATTGTGTCAGTGTTTTCAGTTTATTCTGCTTTGGCCTTTGAAAAATTAGGATACTTTTCTCAGTGTTTGTTTCTCTTGTGGTTTTTAAAAATTTTACTTCTGACAAATTAAAAAGCCTAATAACATTAGTAAGAAATCTGCAATTTTAAGTGATAGCAGAAAATATTTATTATTGAAATGGCTTTGGGGGTGAAGAGAAGGAAACTGATTCCCCAAATCCATTTAACAAATTGAATTAATAAGTAACAAATTTTTAAAAAATCTTAATAAAGGAAATCTAAAACAGTAGTTAAAAGATGATGTTAGAAACAAGCTATGGTTTCTGTGTTAAGATTGCAATGTATCTAGTGCTTGTTGATGTTGCAGAGGCAGGAAAAAATACTGAAATTTTGGATAAGGCAAAGTTAGCAGAAACACATGTAGGATGCTTGTACCAACTAGGATAAGAGACTCCAGATGGCATTTAATTTGAGTGATTAAATCTACAGCATTTACCCTCATAAGCTCATTGATCTGCTTGAGATTTGTGCAGAGTTCCTCTGGAACCTCATTGCTATAACTGACAGTTTAGGGAGAGGTCTCAAGGCTTGCAGGTGTGCAGACCTGGAAGTTCAGTCATGGCTTTATTCCACTTGTTCCTGAGTTACATTTTTTAAAATGGCTTAAACTTTTTAAATTTCAGTCTCCTTGGCAAAATATGGGTGTAAGGGTAATGTGAGAGTTTAAAAAAATTATATATATATATACACACACACACACACACACACACACATATATGGCTGACTAAAACAGTATCTGACGAGAATAGACACTACACCTTTATTATTTGGGGTTTAGGTGAAACTTCATTTATTTCTTCTTTGGCTGGTGGTTTTGTTTTGCTTATTTTTATTCATATATAATTTATGATAGACATTTAAGTTTCATGGAGTATAATTCTTAGATAACCATCTTTACCTAATTTAAATAACTAATAAAACATTTTGAAGTTTTAGTTAGAAGCTTAGAGTTTTCTTAAATTTACCTTAAATTTTCTTAAATTTAGAACTCCAGGCAGAAAAACGAAATGAATTTAAACAAACGTAACTGTAAAACTGAAAAGACAGCCCTTATAGAATATGTACCTTTTGAATATGTACAGTATCATGTATGTTGGTGGGCAGTTTTCCATCCTTGTATGTAAGTCTTGAAAAGCTAAGTACTTTGTTAGTAATGTATGTTTTAATGCAGAATAGTTTCATAGCGTTTTCACTTTTCTGTCACAGAAAGTTTAGGAGGGTAGGAGGGAACGGCTCCGAGGACAGGACAGAAGTCCAGACGTCAGGACTTTCGAAGACTTTATGCCCTGGAGCTCTATAATTTAATCCTTTCTTATGTTTCACCAAGGCTTTATAAGTGTAGTGATGTTTGAAGGAGAAAACAAAATCATTTTGAGTTCTCCCTAAAATATAACATCATGAAAATGATGTATTTTGTTTTTACTCTAATTTGGGGGGCAGTTCTGAAGGTTAGTATTACTGGATACTATTGGCTTTCAAGTTAAAAGTCTGTCCTGAAATTAGGATTTAAGCCTCCTTCAGAGATGCTTAAGGTTTTTCTGTAGTCCATTTTAGAGGTACTTAGGCCAGTTTTGCAAATGTGATTGTGACTTCTTTATGGAGTTTCTTCTGTCTTGTTTTTAGTAAATATCTTTAGCACGTGTCTGTTGCCTGTAAGAGGTGCCTTAATGGGTTGCGTTTTCTTAGTGCTTTTCTGGCTGCTCCCCCTGCTGCTTCGTGGTGGTCAGTGCATAATATAGATGAGCACTTGTGTGGCGCTGATCGGTTTATTTTGCAGGCAGGAGGGGTGCTCGAGGGAATATGGGGTGTTCATGGAACTGGCTTAATATTAAGGTATTATAGCATCACACAAGTACAAGGTAACGTAGAATAGAAGTAAATGTTGAAGGTTGAAGAAGGAAGGTGAGAAAGACACATTATGCAGTGAAAATAGCAACAGTTGGAAAATATTAAAATACTATATTTAAAATTGAAACAAGAGAGTTATTAAAAGTTAATTCATTTAAAGAAAGATGTCTTAAGTCTTAAAAGAGCATGTTTTTTATAATTATAGGAACTTCACCTTTTATTGTTTAAGTTGGATATCTTTTCTTTCATCTAGTTAATAAAGATAGACTTGGGAAAGATTTATAAAGCTTATAAATAGTACCTTAAAGTGAGTATGAACGAAGAGTCCTCGTTTATATATGTACTATTAGAAAAAAAATGTTTCCTTTGCTTTTAATAATAGAAAGAGGGAAATGCTTTCTGTAAAAATTTTATTTCATTGACTAGTAAGACCTTGGCTTTTCTCAAGCAAGATAGTAAGGTGTAAATAGCATTGTCTCCATTGCCATCAGCTAAGTTCCTATGTCAGGAAGTTTAAATATCTGTCCCTAACATTTAATTATCTAAAACCTCTCATTTTTATCATTAGTAAGTCAATCATTACTAGAAAAATTGCTTTCATTTATTACATGTTTTAATTTATAGAAAAATGGTAAATTCTGTTCAAAAGCATTATAAACTATCGTTTTTTTAAAAAAATGCAAAGTTTGAGACCTAGTTATGATAAAATTTATCAATGTTACAAATAGAATGAACTTTTTTCCCCTCAAATACATAGCAAGATGATTGATAATGCTTCGATTCAATTCAGAAAGATTTTTGTAATAGTCACACAGATTGTAGTTGTTACTTAAGATACAAACATATAAGAGATATGATGTATGATTTATTTCATGATGTTCAGTTGCTCAATAAAATAGCTTCATTTTTTTCTTGCTCAGCCAGAGAAAACAATTTGTTTTTGAAATATAACTGTAAATTTGTACAATTTTAAATAATGACCATGTTCAACAATTGGCTTGCGATATTCCTGAATACAATCAGCAGTACTTTTAAGTCAGTACAAGGTAACATGAGGGTATCGCTGAATGTCTAAGTATGTGTGAACAAATATATTTACATATATACACATTCACACATATGTACACATATGCCTGATGTTTGTAGGCCTCCTGAGAGTACGCCAGTGTAACAAAGATCTGGGGTATATTGATTCATATGCTGGAGCCCATGAACCCTTAGTTCAGTAACTTATGATATATATTAATATTTTCCACCTAAATTTCACCAGTGTCTTCATTGTTAAAACTATACATTGCTGACACTTGTTTCTACCTGGCTCTTCTGGTGGTTGTCACAGTCTGAGATTTTTATAGAAAATTGAAAAATGGGCAGCCAGCTTTTATCTTAATATTACGTAAATTTGAAAGGCATTTATTTAAGAAGAAATTTTCTTTTGTTCACCATATCCCTTTGTATTTGCTTCAACAAGTAATTCTTCTCTGTTTGTTAGGAAATTAAATGAGATTACCATCTATTAGTAATAATATGCTTATACTCTTAGACCACATTGGCCGGTGACTCTTACAACAGCTTTGCAGAATTAAAGAAAGTAGATTTTTTTTGGTCAGTAGAACTTGGGTTCCAGATTCCAGCTCTGTTCTCTTCCTAGCTCATATTTTGGCCAGTACGCCTTCTTTGAAGCTCAGTATGCTTCTCCGAACCTCTTTGACAGGATTAGCTGTATACATGAAGAATTCATTTGATGCAGAACACATACTGGGTGTTCCATAAGTTATATGTGCTTACCTGTTTGAATTATACACAGAAATCCTATACTCCCTCAAGTATAAGAACATAATAATTCTAGTTTTTATTTCATAGGAAATTATAGTCTAAATTAGTGGTGCTCAAACATTGTCATTTCTGTGTATATTCATATCTGCTAGTATATGTTAAAGATTTTAAGGTAATTTATTTTAAAATGTACATACTCACCTGAAAGCCTTACTTTAAAAGTGATTTACATGAAATCATGGATTTGATGTTCTGTTTAATATATGACAAAATGAAAACATTCCTCTGTAGGTCACCTTAAAGCATTTTGCTTGTCACTGATTGACACTGCACATACTTTAGACATAGTCATCTAAATCAGCAGCAAAAACAGTATTGTAATTTTTTGTTAGATATGTTGGATTTAAACAATTTAAGTTTTATTTCTTCAATTACATTTCTCTAGTAGAGGAGAAGTAGCAGTTTTCTTCAGCAGAAACATCCTATTAATTAGGTAGTCATTCCTCAGGAAAAATGGTCTGTAAATTTAGAGCACTTACCTTTAGCAAGGCTACTTCGGCTGAATTCATCATCTGTCTTTTGCTAGATGTAAATTGGACCCCTTTACCTTCCATGCTTCAATTTTTTCATCTGTTCTATTTCCCTGAAACTAAGACCTAACTATAGATAAAGAATGTCAGCCCTAATCAGCCTATCCTTGCCTTACCTGCCATTACACAGCAGCCACCAAGCAAGGGAATAGTGAGTTATAATCTTTTGCAGGACACTGACCATCGCCATGGTAAAGACCAGCTATGAATTACAAGTTTATTTTCCAGTTCAGGGAAGCACTGTCCAGTACTTAGTTGGAATGATGATTTGATGGGTTAAAAGGAGAAAATTATCAAGACTGAAGCACAGTTGGTACTAGTATAGAATATTTGCATCTATAAAAGAATATCATTAACCTTTCTTTTCATGTTTTGGGGAGGAAGGGAGGGAGAGAAGGGTTTGTTTGCCATCCCAATCCCCGTCTTGAGATCTTCTAATGGTGGCTTAATGATGTTAACTGACCAGAAAAGACAATTGTGGTGGTCCATTTGCACAGCAACCCTCAATGGTTTTTACAAAGCCTGTTTGTTTTATATGGTTTTTATTCTCTATTTCTATTTTTAGAGTTTATCTTTTGTTTGTTTGTGTAATTTTACAACCTATTGCATCAAACCAGCTTGACTTTTTATGTGATTATCTAATATTCCCTGAGCTTTTTGTAGCAGAAATGTCTACAATATTGGGAAAGAATAGTCTAGCTAGCATTTTACATAAGTGAATATATCTGTTATTCCTTCCAATCAATCTGAAAATACTTTATTAATATTAAAATAAAATATTTTATTAATATTTATGTTAAGAAAAGTCTATTAAGAATACAGTCTTCCATTCCACCTTTCAACATTGAAGCGTCATAGTATGCTACAGATATTTCCTTGTTCTGTTAGAAGAGAGAGCCTGGCAGCAATCATCTCCTAGTAGCACACCCGAAAAATGTCAGACAAACCTCAGTTGAGGACTACTCACAGTTTGGTTTTCTAATACCACTTTCTAGTAAAAGGACCATGACTCCTTGGAAAAATAGCTCGTTCTTGGACCGCACATAGAAAATGTCAGGATGAACCTAGAGCATCTTGTAGTGCCAGAAGCTAAGGATATGATCAAAACCCCATATTGATGACCACATATTAAAATGATACAAGAGCAAACTGAAGAAGTTCCCCATGGCTAAAGCTAGAACAATTTGAACAAAAAAATAATGTAGTAGTATCTGTGATAATTTTCAAAACAAATATACTTGAGCCCATATAGATATAATTGATTGAATAAATAATTAAATGGGGGAGAAAAGGCAAATCTCTTGTGTATAATTCTAAATAATTTACACAGATATTCTACACATAAGGAGGGAGACTACACTCCTTGTATGTGGACCATGTATACTGGTTTCCTTCCAAGTGGTACAGTAGTAAAAGTGGGAAAAAGAGTACCTCTGCAGTGAGAAACCTGCCAAACACTCCCTCATCCAGGTTATCAAGATCAGCCTTGGGGCTGGGGTTTTAGCTCAGTGGTAGAACACTTGTCTAGCAAATGGAGGTCCTGGGTTTGGTCCTCAGCACTAAAAATCAAAAAGCAAAAATAACAAGCTTTTATAGTGGCGAATTATATTGGTAGTATGTACTCTATATCATCTGATTAAAATGGCACTTTGTGACTTTTTCCTGCCAAAAACATGTAACTCCAATCTGATAAGGAAAATGTCATATAAATTCCAGGTGAGAGATATTTTATGATACAGTTGACTAGAATCTCTCAAAACTCAAGATTATCAAAACCAGGGAAAATCTACACCTAGAGGAGCTTAATGAGAAATGACAAATAAATATAACATGACATCTGAGATTGGATTCTGGAGTAGAAAAATGAACATTCGTTAGATATAAACTAAAGAGATATGAAACAGTATGGACTTTAGTTAATAATATTATTAATATTGGCTCAATAATGTGGCAAATGTGCCTTGGTAAAATAAAATGTTAATAATATGGGACACTGGACATGGAGAACATGGGAGCTCTCCATACTTCTTCATAAGTTTTCCATAAATCTAACACTATTCTAAAACAGGGAGATCATGTAAAAAAATTTTTGACCATCCACTAAGGCTCATCTGGAATGCTACCTTCTCTGTGAAGCCAATTTTGTCCTGTCTTCCTCTAACTCTCCCTTTTCTTAATTAGATACAGTCGTTCTCTTTTGACTTTCAAAGAGTTCTGTTTGTGATTGTCTTATTTAGAGGAATTCTTTTTGTTTTACTTTTTAGAGCAGGTTTTCTATACTGCTTTTAGGCCAAATCCAGTGAGTGTTGATGTAACATTTTGTTAGTGGTCACATAAATTAGTATATAAGATACATGACATTGATTAATATAGATTCCATTTCTTGCCGTGGATTGAGAGAGTTGAAGCATTATGAATCCTCCTTTTTAAGAAAATGTTTCTTTTTCCCTGACAAAAGTCCTAAGTATTTCTCACTTAAGAATCTGAGTTCTGCTTATAGATAGTCATCTCTCAGAAATTTTATCACAGCATATGCTACATTACTCCCATTTAAATTAAGAGTTTAGAGTCCACAGAGAAAAAACATTAAAGCCATATAGTCTTAAACATTTCTCTTTTATACTTATTTTAGTCGTAGCTTCTTACTAGTTTGAAAATGATCTCTCTGGATGCATTCTCTGCTAGTCCGGGAAGAGAGGATGCGCCTGTGGGCTTTTGTCTGTTAGTGAGCACTGTGTGGAGTTTTGCCCAGGGTGTGCTTGTGTTCTCATCAGCATCTCGGGGCTGCTGCACCGTAATCCCTATAGTGGCAACCTCTGGCTCTTACTCCTGGCAGGTTGTGTACTGTGCAGACATAGGCACCATAATAGGAAACACCTCGGCCTGTCATAAACAGGTCTGGAGAGTAGAAAGTACCGGAATGACGGGGATGTGTCCATAGCAACCAGGCAAAGAGGCAGCTGCCATATTGGAATAAGTTCAGGCCAATGTGTGCCTTCTGCATTTCAGAAAGTAACTGGTTGATTTCAAGACTGCTCTCTCTGTATATAATCATATTTTTGTTGCTTTGTTGCTCTTTTAGACCAATATGAATAAGTACATCTTTAAAGAAATTCTCTTTCGAGTGTTTTGAGAGTATTTTCAAACTTTTTCCACTTTTCACTTTTTAATTTTACCTGATCATTCCAGTCCACCTCATTAAAAAAGGTTTATATAGTAGAAAATTGGAGGGGAAAACAAAAAACCCATACAAAAAGATTATATATCTTTTTAAAGAACTATAAATTATAGTGAGTTATACAGAATTACAAAGAATAGAACATTTCTAGTAAGGTGGCATGTTGTTTATATGTTTATGTCAACTCCATGTTTTAGAAAAGGAGTATTTTCTTTGACCAAGAAAGAGTTTCTATTTAGCTGATATTCTTTTTTTTTTTTAATGGTTCAGGGAATTTAAAATGAACTACAATTTTAAAAGCAGCCCTTCTAGTAAGAACTTAGAGAACAAATTCACAATTTGAAAGTGCATTCAAAGTTTTTGATAAAAAGATAGATGGTTTAAATAAATATAGGTGTCATTTCATTATTTGCAAAGAAGCCCCATTTCATGAAAGAGATTAAAGACCACAAACAGTGAACAAAACTGTTTGTTAAAGCAGTATTAAAAAAATTAGATAAATTTTGGAAAACTGAGAGTCTTACTCAGGTCTTTCTTAGATTAGGTGTTCAGCAAGCATTTTTTGATGAGTTTGTTCTCTTTATCATTTTATTTTTTTATTTTTTTTAAATTTT
>PVJX010007383.1:13549-71473 GCA_004027295.1 Dolichotis patagonum | reverse complement strand
AAAAGAAAAAGAATAAAAGAGGTGGGGGTGGTAGGGGAAACTGTTTTTCTGAGGTTGAAATGTGTGTCTTTTCCTTTTCTTTCTTTCTGGTTTTTTAGGCAGGGCCTTGCTATGTAGCCCAGGTTGGCCTTGAACTCGAAGCACTGCTTCTGCCTCTGCCTTCTGAGTGCTGGGATTGTGCCATCACACATGGCTAGAATTTGTATTTTTTTTTCCTTGAGAGTGAAATGTAAAGAATGACAGACGGACCCTTTGAAGAAGCAGAGTCGACTTGTTGCTTTTTTAAAATCAAGCAATTCAGCTGGATGAGGTAGCTCATGCCTATAATCCCAGTACTTGGGAGCTGAGGCAAGGGTATGGCTGCAAGTTCCAGGCCAGACTGGGCTACATAGTGAGTTCAAAACTGAACTACACAGCAAGACCTTGTCTCAAAAAACCGACAAAAAGTGTGTGATGCTGGGATCAGGGGTGTGTGATTATTAAATTAGTTCACTGAGGGCCAAGAATATAGCTCAGCAGCATAGCACCTGCCTGGCAAGTGTGAGGTCCTAAGTTCAATTCCTGATACCAAAAAATAATAATAATAAAATAAATAAATTAGTATGCTGATTGGTTTGGCCCAGTTCTAGGCATGGATAATGGCAAGATCCATGTTGGGTGTGTGTGATACCCACCCTAAGGACCTGTGGCCTGGAGAGAACAGAAGGGACAGAAAAGAGAGCTGCTGCATTGCTTGCTGCTTCTTTGCTACTTTGCTGCCTTCTGCCCACCATGAATTATTTCTCCTCTGTGATGCCCCTCTGTCGTGTATCTGCCATGCAGCCGGCCAACTACGAACTGAAACCTCTACAAACTGTGAGCTATAATAAACCTTTCCTCCTCTAACTTTGGGTGCTGGGTGTTTTGTCTCAGCAATGAGAAAAGTAACTAAGACAGGCCAGGAGTTTAGCTCAGCGGCGTAAGTGCCTGCTTGGCAAACACAAGGTCGTGAGTTTGATCCCTGGCACACACACACAAAAAAGTAACTAAGACAGGGTCCAAATTTGGATCCACCTGTCTCAATCTGCCAAAGTACTGGGATTAGGGATGTGTGTTACCATATCCCAGCTAAATTATACAACTTTTAAGTCATCTTCAGAATATAGGTTGAGGTCTCAAAAAATCAGAAACACTCAAATACCCCCATGCATGTAACACAATCCCCAAGCCCCTCTCCCCCCCAGTGGCCATTTGTAGGGAAGACTGCCACACCATACCAAATGCTCAGTGGAGGACAAGGGCAAATGTGCTTTTGTGGATCTATAAAAAAGAAGTTCAACACTTTTTCCCAAGCAAAATAGAAATCAGCACTTGGATATACCAGGACCTCACAGCACTGCCCCTTTGTCTTCAGCATATTCCATCAGGGTTAGCGAGTGAGAACCAGACAGGAAGCAGTCTGAACGGGCTACCTCGCTACAAAACCGAGCCAAGTGTGTTGTCACATGCCTGTAATCCCTGCACTCTGGGAGCCAAGGCAGGAGGATTCAAAGTTCAAGCCCAGCCTGGGAAATTTGGCAAGTTAGTGGGGCTTTTAGTGTCAAAATTTAAAAAAGAAAAGAAAAGAAAAGAGAAGAATTGGGAGTGTAACTCAAAAAACAAAACGAAAAACCTTCCATACCTGTGGTTTGGGTCCCCAGCAAGTCTTTGAGGTACTTCTGCAGGGCATTTTTTGGGATTTCCATGGTCTTCCTCACAGGACAAGTGTTGGGAACATCCCAGTGCAATGGAAAACCCAAAAGAGACTCTAATTCCTTCACCGCAGCCTCCGGGTCATCGACCTGGTTTCGGAGAGAATACCCACCCTGTGCCTGTCTCTACGAGGCCAATTCTCCAGAGGGAATTGGGGTCAGTTTTCTGGAGACCAGTGGAGTCAGGACATGCAGCTCTAGGGCAGAAGAAGAGTGAGTCTCTACCTCCAGCTAACTCCTAGCTGCACTGAGCTTTCTTTCCCCTTGGAAGGGTGCCTGTGAATAGGGCAGAGGACAGTGCTACAGTGTCTTCTGTGTCCCTGCTACCACCTGCTTAATAATGAAAACCCAATGTAGAAAAGTGGCCTATGATCCAATCACTTGGCTTCCATGCTCATAGCCATGACCTGGGTGGCACATGTGGCTGGTGGCCACTAGAGAAGCATCACTTGGAAAGTCCAGATGCCACCCTGAAAGGCCTGCACTAATTCCTAGTGCATAGTTAGATGGATTTTGTTTTAAAAGTGATGAGTCAGGCATGGTGGCACATGTCTGGAGTTCAAGCTACTTCAGGGGCTGAAGCAGGAAGACTGCAAGTTTGAGGCCAGCCTGAGCAATTTAGGGAGAGCCCGTCTCAGAATTTAAAAGGAGGGGACGGGAGTGTAGGTCAAGGATAGAGCACTTCGCCACCCTGTGCGAGGCTGGATCAGCCTCCAGTATGGGGAGGCCGGGAAGAAGGACGATTACCTTAAGGGTGCGAATACCAAGCCTGGCAGCTGCCTTTAGATTTGGTCCTAGATCATCGAGAAAGATGGACTCGGAGGGCTGTAGGCCGAGGCGCTCCAAGCACAGCTGGTATATCCTAGGGTCTGGCTTACAGATCCCTTCCAGGCAGGACTCCACCACCTGAGCGGGGCAGAATAGAGAGGGCTGGCTGTAAAGGCAGAGAGCCCACAGACATGGTGGCATGTTTTTTTGAAATAAAAAGCAGGACAGTTGAGACTTAAAGGATGTTGTCTTCTTAAAGAGAATGATTAGGAAATTCTGGATCATGACCTGGGCACAAACTCAGGAAATCAAAGTTCTAGTTCAGTCCCTGTAGCCTTGTGTGAACAACTAACCTCAGTTTCACCCTCAGGAAAATGGGACAATAATGGCCATCTTAGCTATTTCAGTAGTTATTGTGAATGAAACTCGAGTGAGCTTGAAAAGACAATGCTTTTGCTAATGCCACACATTATGGTTACCCAGAAGAGAAGAAAAACTATACATTTCACCAAACACATGCCAGGTGTGGGAGGGGATCTCACCCCAAATGCACAGTAGACTCACCAGTGGAGCTCTCCCAATATGCACATGCCCAGGCCCCACCCAGACCCACTCTAGACAATTCCAAGGAAAAGACCTGATGCCTTTTCAAACCCCAGGTCACCTATGGGTAGGCAGAGCACATTTTTATTTCAACCTCATTGGTATGGTGAAAGGGACGAAGAGGCTGGGAACATGCTACTTTCTACCGACAGAGATAAGGAGAAAGAGGCTCTGCTAATAAAATGTCTGCTACTGAAATTATCAGGGAAATCTCCAGCAGGCACCAAAGGTCACCATGACTTTCATTGTGTCTGGCGAGCTGTTTCCCATCTGTACTGAGTCGGGCTATCCATGGAGAACGGGTCCTCCAGAATCATCACAACTCTGGGAGAACCCTTGCAGCCTTACTGCCACTCTGGGCTTTGGAATCTCCAACGGAAATTACCACTGCTGTTGGTTTTAAGATACAAACACCTAAAAAGTACCCAAATATAGCCACGCGTGTCAAAATCCCCTCATAAACATTAAAGGCTGGTGTGCACACATAGAACAAATGGGATTTAGTAGGGCAGTCAGTCAGGTCTTGGACAGCACCGGACTTACCATCACCAAGAGAGGGCAACATAGCTGGTCTCTGAAGACCAGAGTTCAAAGGATCATGAAGATACAGGGGATGGGGTGAAACCTGAGCTCTGGGCTCCAACCCAAGGGGCCTCTACAGCTGAGGAGCAAATCCCAGAAATGCCTGGTCTTGCTAAAGGCACGATAGGTTCAAAACTCTGCTTTGGCCTATTATATCAAAAAATAACCTAGTCAAGTGGCGGCGTAAAAACATATCCACTCAAATGCTGCTATAAGGCAGATGCAAAGATCCTGTGTCCATCACTGCAGATCCCCTCAAGCTTACCACGTCAAACTGGCTCCGGTCCAGAGGCAAAAAGCTTTTCCCATTAGAAAGATAAAAATTATTGGTCAAGACTGCAGTCTGTAAGCCTTTTGCCCGAATTTGAGAGATGGCTTTGGTCATCACCGCAAACTGCTGTGCCACTTGCTCACTGGTCAGCAAAGAAAAAAACGAGTCCACAGGCACTGAGGTCTTAGACTATGAATAAGGGGAGAAGAGGAGAATCAGCGGTCATTAAGAGTGCGAACAAGGCAGGTGTGGTGACACACATCTGCAGTCCCAGTCGATGGGGAGGCAGAGGCAGGATAACTGCAAGTTTGAGCCCAGGCTGGTCAACTAATTTATTCTTTCTTTCTTTCTTTCTTTCTTTCTTTCTTTCTTTCTTTCTTTCTTTCTTTCTTTCTTTTCCTATTTGTTTTTTGTTTGTTTGTTCGTTTTCAAGACAGGGTCTTGCTATGTAGCCCAGACTGGCCTTGAATTTATAGCCATCCTCCTGCCTCAGCCTCCCGAGTGCTGGGATTATAGGTGTGCACCACCATGCCAGGCAGACTGGGCAATTTAGCAAGAGCCTGTCTTTAAAAAAAAATTTTTTTAAAGATCTGGGGATGCCATTTAGTCCCAAACTCTGGGTTTAACCCTGGAACCTCCCCTTTCCCTACCCACAGAAGCAGCAGTCAAGCCTAGCGACACACCTCTAATCCCAGCACTCCAGGAAACTGAGGCAGGAGGAGCACAAACTTGAGCCCAGCCCTGGCAATTTAGCAGGATTCTGTCTCAAAACAAAACAAAACAAAACAGCAAGAAAGGCTCATGAACTACAAGGAAAAAACACTGACTTGAGGCTTGCTCAGCACTGCTACCTAATAAGCCTAGACACTGGCTCGCTGGCTGGTAAGCAGCACCATGCCTCCACTACAAATGAGTTATTTTTTTTAATGAAAGAAGACAATTTATTTAAAGGTGGGAGGGAAGGGCAGGGGAGACAGAGAAAAAACATGGTGGAAAGGGTGAGTAAGGAGAATTTGAAAGTGAATTTCTCCTACAAGTGAGTTAATTTTTTTTTTGGTACCAGGAATTGAACTCAGGACCTCGTGCTTGCCAGGCAGGCGATGTGCTGCTGAGCTATATCCCTGGCCGTACAAGTGAGTTAGCTCATTTAAAATTAGTTACCATGACTAGGGAAATGACCTGTTTGTATCAATATTGCAGTTAAATGAGTTCTTTATTCCACTCCTCAACTGATGATTTTTTAAAAAATCAAAACATCATCAGAGGTCATGCTAAAGTTTAAAAGTATATTAAGCAGTTATAATTTATTTTTAATGATCCAGAAAGCATTTAATGATTTTGTATTATCCTCAACATCACCATTATGAACCTTTACTTGCAATCAATTTTGTCATTTTAAAATTTAATCTGTGTGGGTTCTGAAACTCTTAGCATGTTTCAAAATTTGCAAAAGCCAAGTCAGATATATATACTTTAAGTCAGCTATATTTTTAAACAGTTTTATTGAAATATAATTTTTTTCTTTTTCTTTTTCTTTTACCGGTACCAAGGATCAAACTCATGACTACGCACTTGCAAGGCTTATGCCACTGAGCTAAATCCCCAGCCCTATTGAAATATAATTAACATACTACCCAATTTGCCTAAAGTGTACAAATCAATATATACATGACTTTAATATATACATGAGGTGGTACACCACCACTCAATTTTAGAACACTTTTGTTACTCTAAAGAAAAACTCACACCCGTTAGCAGTCACTCCTCATTTCCCCCAACAACTGTAGTCCTAGAAAACCCCCCATCTGCTTTTTCTATGTACTGATTTCAGTATTGTGGACATTTCATATAAATGGAATCATGTAATTGTTTGTTTTGTTTTGTTGGTACTGGGAATTGAACCCAGGGCCTCTGCACTGAGCTAAACCTCTGGCCTTTTTCCTTTTTCTTTCTTTTTTTTTTAATCTTTTTGAGACAGAGTTTCACTATGCAGTTCAGACTGGCCTTGAACTTACTTTGTAGCCAAGGCTGGCCTCAAACTCACAGTGATCTTCCTGTCTCAGCCTCCAGAGCACTGGGATTACAGGCATGTGCCACCACATCTGGTCTTTTTTCATTTTTTTATTTTGAGATAGGGCCTCCCTAAGTGGCTAAATTGCCTAGGCTGGGCTCAAACTTACAGTCCTAATGTCTCAGCCTCCCAGGGTACTGAGATTATAGGTATGTACCATCATGCTGGACTCAACAGCACACGCCCAGAATCCTGGCTCTTGGAAGGCTGAGGCAGAAGAATTGTGAGTTTGAGGCCAGTATAAACTGCATAGTGAGTTCAAGGCAAGCTAGGAATATACAGCAAGACCCTGTCTCAAAAAAAACAATAATAACCCAGGCACACACCTGTAAACCCAGATGCTAGAGGCTAAGGCAGGATAGCTTTTGACAAGTTTGTGTGCCTTAACATGTTTTCAAGGTTTACTGTTTTTTGTTTGTCTGTTTGTTTGTTTTTGTACTAAGAATTGAACTCAGGACCTTGTACTTGACAAGCAGATGCTGTGCCACTGAGCTATATCCCTGGCTCCACTGTTTTACTTTTTAATTGTAGAAAATATACATAAAATAAAATTTACCATTTTAACCATTTTAAAGTTCCGTGGTATTGAGTAGTTACACTGCCATACAACCATCACTGCTACCCACCCACAGAACTTCTCTATTATTTTTAAACCATATTTTAGAAGAACTATTTAAAGGTTATATGAATTAATATAAATAAAAAACTTAAAAATGCGTAGCACGGAGAAAATGGTCAGTACTATTATTGCTTTCATCAGCTTTTGGTTCAAAGCCATTATGAAGACAGCTCTTGTTCTGACAGCTGCTGGTGAGATTTATGGGAAAAAATATTTCTACTTACTCACATATTAAGTCAAAACTGAGTACTTAGGGATAATAGCCAAAAACATAATGAACAGCTTAAAACCTACTCAGTTTTTATATTATTTTCAGTTTGATCAATTTATGGATGAAAGTTGCAAATGCTATTCAAGCCAAAAAAGTATAGAAATGCAGGTATGTTTATCACTCACTATTTCAGAGGACAGTCTCCCAAATTCTTGTAAGAAATCTGCTGTTGTTATCTCTCCTCTCATAAATCTCATCCACGGTCCACTTTCACCATTTTTCATTAAGGCCTTCAATATAGTCCCGGAAGGGACACGGTTCTGTACCTCCCATTCTACAGGAAGTAAAATAAGCAAAAGTGAGACACACTCCTAAATAGCTGGGGCTTGGGGTAGCAAGGGCAACAGCGGTACCAGTTGCTAGGGCATCACTGTGGTGCCCAGGGAGTGCTACTGGGAATTCAGAGATGCAAGAAATGCAAAATCTCAACCTTGGACCTCAAAGGAAAAGATGCTAATTTGTGTCACAGCACAGGGCCGGCCATAGGGCGTCAGGGCCTTGAAACGACCCTGGACACAGGATGTTGAAACTTCACTGAGTGGACCACATATATCAGGTTGCTTACCCAATCCCAGCACACACTGAGGAAATCTATGAAAGGATACACTAGATTCTGCCAATGCCCCACACCAAACGCTTTCATTTTATAAGCTAAATAATCCTTTATAGCAGTGTTGCTGGAATATTGAAATAGTCAATTGAGAGATGCTGCCTTTGTAGAAATTTTCTGTTCAGAAAGAGCTAAGAGTCTGATATAATGGTGCATGCCTGTAATCCCAGCACTTGGGAGGCTGAAGCAGGAGGATTGCCGCAAAGTTCGCAACCAGCCTGGGCTACATAGTAAATTCAGTTGCAGCCTGAACTACATAGTAAGACCTTGTTTTTAAAACAAAACAAAACAGGGCTGGGGATTTAGCTTAGTGGCATAAATGCCTGCCTGGCAAGGAGGTCGTGAGTTCGATCCCCAGTACAGCAAAAACAAACAAACAAAAAAGCTTAGGCAGGAAAGGTATCTGCATTGTGTAATACTAGGAACACCTGGGCAAATGTCACTTCTTGTACAAGTTTGCTTCTTTGTTTCCATACAATACAGCTGCTGGGGGCAATACATATATGTGTATGTTATATATAAAACTCATATTTCTATCTCTAAGACATGATACATTGATGCATATCTTTTGTTTTGAAGACATTTTATTGGTTTTTCTGATAAAGCAGTATGTACACATTTGAAAATATTTCTGACAATATAAAAACATACCAAAAAAAAAAAGGACAAGCAGTTTCATTCTTCAGAAATAATCATTACTGATGTGAAATATGTCATTTGAGACCAGCAATCTAAAAATAATACTTCTTAGGACCGCGGATAAAGGTCAGTGGCACAAGTACCTGCCTTGCAAATGCAAGGTCCTGAGTTCGATTCCAAGTACAGAAAAAAAAACTTCTTTAATTTTAGAACTAAAGTATATAGTCTAGCTGGGCATGGTGGCATACACATATAATCCCAGCACTTGGGAGGCTGAGGCAGGAGCATCTTGCCAGTTCCAAGACCAGCCTGCATTGCAAAGAGAGCTGAAGGCCAGCCTGAACTGCATACTGAGACCCTGTCTCCAAAAGACAAAAAAAAAAAAAAAAAAAAAAGTATATAGTCCTTTTGATAGCACCAGAGTTGGTGAGCCTTGGGGGACACTGGCACCTGCGTGTGCTGTTCTTGATGGAATATAAACAAGTAAAACCTCTACGAAGCAGAATTTGGCAACTCTGTCAAAATTTTAATGCATATATATTCAATGTAGTAATTCTACTTCTAGGAATTTCTTTCAGATCCATTTACAAAATTAAGTAAAGATTACACACAAGGTTTTTTGTGCAACATTTCTTGTAATAAAAAGAATGATTATTGGCCCTAATACGATGAGAAAACTGAGACCCAGAGAATAACTTGCCTATGACATTTGGCTACTAAGTGGTATTTGGAATTTAGGCCCAGGACCCACGTATTGCTCGATGGGATCCGCTGCTGCCCAAATATTTTCTTCTGTCTCCCCTACCACCTCCATTCTCCGATGCCTACCCCGGACTCCCAAAATGAAACAAGAAAGAGCTCACCAGCAGCCACTCTCCCTGGGGAAGGGATGAGTACACCTCCCATGTCGAAGATCACTGCTCGGTAGGCAATGCCTCCAGAATGTGTCCATCGGTGGGTTCCCCACCGCCTGCCCTGGATGCACCTCAGGAAGGTGGCCTGCCACGCCCACTGGAGGTGTGAGGGCCAGAAAAGCCTCCCTAAGCACATAGTGTGGCCCCGAGGCTGCATGGGAAGAAAACACAGGGCCCAGCTGGACCACAATGCTTTTACCAGAAGCTCAGGGGTGCCAAGTGGACATCTCCAATGATTTCCCATGAACGCTTCAAATCACATCCACAAATGCGCATCTTCCCTCCCTGACTGCTTCCCCTAAGGGCTCCATCAACTCCTCAACTGCACAAACTAGAAGAGGGCAATTTAGCCCTCCCTTTCTCTTATCTTCACCTGGCCACCTCAGCTCCAGCTGCTCTGTGCTGCCCATTTTCCCTCCTGAAAACTACTGCTTTCCTTTCTCATTCTGTCATCTCTGTCTGCGGGTCCTAACGTGTCCCCTACCTCTTCTCAAGCCTCCCTCCGATGCCTTCTTCACTTGTCAGCCAGGGTGATCACTCAAAACTGCACACCTGGTCAGATGTGGTGGCACACACCTATGATCTCAGTACTCCTGAGGCTAAGGCAAGAGGGTCACTGCATGTTTGAGGCACAGCCTGGGTTACAGAGCGAGTTCAAGGCCAGCCTGTACTACACGGTGAGACCCGACCTCAAAAAACAAAACAAAAATTACAAACTGCACATTTGATCACATATTAACCCCATTTAAAACCTTCCATGGCTCCCTACCGCTCTCAAGATAAACTTTCATGTTCTTCAACTGGTTTAAAAGTAAGATCTTTTCCGCAGCAACTAAACTGCTTTACTCCCTCAACCTAGGAAATGTGGACACACACATCCATGTGCACTTCCCTCAAATACACAATATTCTCCTGTCTTTGGATATGCTGCTCTCTTGACCTGAAATGCTTCTGTACCAGCTGCCTGGCTAATTCCAAGTGGTTTTCGGGGTTGTACAGTCACTGGCATGAAACTGCTTCTGGCTGCCAGAAAAGACAAATAAGGAGTCTTTCCTGTATACTCCCAGTATATGCTGTAACCACCTCCTACTCGTACTGGATGCCAGCATCATACCATCAAAACATTATCATCTCTCCCTCTAACAGATCACTTTCTTGGCCTCCTAATAACTCCCACTTGCCTCTTTTCTAAACTTACTTTCAAAAGGATGCAGGAGAGTTAGAGCATAAAGTGCTTGTTCACCATACACAAGGCCCTGGGTTCAATCTCCAGCGCTGTAATGAAACAGAGAAGAAAAAGAAGAGAGTTCAAAGAAAAAAACCATACACAAAGACACACATTTGCACAATATACTTCTAAATACACGGTACAGAGACTAAAATGTCAACAGTCAACTGAGATAAAAGGTATATGAGAGATCATCCTTTCTTTGAAATTTTCTACAGATTTAAAAAAGCTGGGAGAAAAAAGTATTCAGGAAAGTTCTGTTTCTCATGGAAATCATTGAGTCTTTCAAATGGTTTTATAGTTAAAAAGCTTTTCGAGTGGGATGTACAGACATGCACCAGTACTCCCAGCTATCTTGGAGGCTAAGGCAGGAGGTTCACTGGAATGCAGGTGTTTGGGGACCATCTAGTCAGCACAGAAGACCTCGTTTATTCTTTTATTTTTTTTTAATTTTATTTTAAAGGGAGTAAAATTAAACACAACAAAACAGATCAGAACAGGACATAAGAAAGCATAAGTGTCAAAGCTAGACAACCAGAGATCTTCACTATCTGTCATATTGTCTCGTTTTCTTCCAAATGTTTGTCCACATCTTTGCATATGGAGAGCTCATACTAAATAACATAGCCAATCTTTTCACAAGATGTGTAGTTCACTGGCTCCCACTTGCTAAGCAGGGGGGAGGTGGGAGGGCGACACAGGACAGGGGACAGGAGGACATGAGATGTTTGATTCTCAGCCTGTGTGCCGACAAGCTCACAGCCACGCCCGAGAGGGGAGGAGCTCCTTGTTCTCCTGGCACCCTGAGTCAACTGCATGGTACGGTCCCAAGGCACCAGAGTCTCTCTCCTTCGGGCATTTAAAGTCTGCCACACTCTCAGCGACCCCCCAGAGAGGGGGAGGCGCTCCTTGCTCTCCCAGCACCCCGAGTCAACCGCACGCACGGTGCAGGTCCCGAGGCGCCAGGAAAACCTCATTAAAAAACAAAAGTGTGGGGGTGTGGCTCAGGGCTACAGCGCGTGCTTCACAGGCACAAGGTTCTATGTTGTGTTCTCTAACACCAAAACCAACATTTTCTAAAAATCAGGTTAAGCAAAAACGTTGGTAAGACAGTTCACAATTTTGCCACTTTAGTGCTGCCACAAGTATTCTTAAACTGCATAAGCATTTAAAGAAAGGAAATGGGCTGGAGTGTAGCTCAGTGGCAGAGGACTTACCTAGCATGCACAAGGTCCTGGGCTTAAAAAAAATTAGGAATTTTGGGCAGTAAATCTTAAAAATCTTGTGATGTGCTTCTCAGTTACAGCCTATTTGCTGTATTTGTGAGTAAACTGTGAAACAACAACCTTGAGGTTGATTTGCCTTTATTTATATCTCTATGCCAAGACCAAGGTTTATGATATAAAGAGAAGTGTATTTACAGTCTTATAAAAGCATCAACACATCTTGTGTGAGGGCTTAAGAGATGGGAAGTGTCTTTGGGGCCTTAAGGACCATCTTTGTATCCCACTGAGGTCACTGCCTTCCACACTCTCCAGCTAATGGATATGTGGGCAATGCTCCCACTAGCAGCTTGCTTACTCCTCCAGCTACAGATGATAGTTCTGTTCTAGCCACTTGCCAACATTCTCTTCAGACCAGGAAAGTGATCTAACGCCTCACCTCTCAGCCCTTAGTACTTGCTAATCTCATGGACTACAACACTTCTGGCTCTATCTGCCAGGTGAATTTCCATTTACTTTTACATCACAGCCTTTTTGCCTAGCATGCTCAAACCTTTCTGTCTCTTCTACAGAATCAAGCTTTCCTTCTTCCTTCCTTTTCTAAGCAAATGATAGACCTATCCTCATTGCTCTTTCTCTATATCCTCAATAGCTTCTTATCTAGTTATACTGTAACTGTTTTCATGTCTACTAGCCCTTTAGAATTGTAAGCTCCCTTAAGGCAAGATCTATCCTGACTTTGTACTCATCAATCCCCTCGACCTCGGTACAGGTCTAGACACAGCAGGTGCTCAGTATAAACATGACTTGTAAGTCATAAGCTGGATATATCAGAAATGGGAAAAACCAGACATGGTGACAACTTGTAATCCCAGCACCCTGTGAGGCTGAGGCAAGAGGATGGAAAATTGAAGTCCATTAGGGACAATCTGGCAAGACTTTGCCTGAAAATAAAATATATAAAGGAACTGGGCTGAGAATATAGGTGAGTGGTAAAGTAACCTTGTGTTCCGTTCTCAGTACTAAACATTTTTAACAATAGGGAAAAGTTGAGGGCAAGTATAATAGTTGACAGCCACAAAAAACTATCACGTCCAACAATTCCAACTCTGTGGAACTGGCTTCTTCTTCTTCTTTCTTTTTCTTCTTCTTCTTCTTTTTGTCTTCTTGAGACAGGTTCTCACTGTGCAGTTCAGGCTGGGCTTGAGCTCACTTTATAGTCCAGACTGGTCTCAAACTTGCAATGATCCTCTTGCCTCAGCCTCCTGAGTGCGGAGATTACAGGCATGTGCCACCACATCTGGCTGGCATCTTCTAAACCACAAAGAATATTTGTCTTCTCCTTGCCACTCTGAATGAGATTAGCATCATATAGATTTGCTCCCTAAATTATGGTTTTATAAATATACATATAGTGTCTTATTATATATTAAGGAGATGGACTAGTAAAGAGATTAAGTTTTGGCTCTGGAGCCAAGATTGCCTGGTTTCAAATTTGAATGCTAGCCAGGCACAGTGACCCACACTTGTAATCCCAGCACTTTTGAGGCTGAGGCAGGAGGATTGTTTCGAGTTTGACACCAGCCTGGGCTACAAAGTGAGCTCAAGGCCAGCCTGAACTGCACAGTGAGAACCTGTCTCAAGAAGACAAAAAAACAAAACACAACAAATTCTAACCCTATCACTAAGTTTGAGATCCTAGGCACATTACTCTAATCCTCAGGTTCCTCCTCGGTTAAATTTGCACAAATACAGTACCTATCTCATACAGATGTTAGCATTGCACGAGAAAAATATATCGAAAATATTCAAGTTAGTATCTGGCACAACACTAAATGTTGTTTCCACTTAGGCTGGGGTGCACACCTCAGTGGCAGACAGTGTGTTTACTACGTGCAAGGTTGTGGGTTTAAACTCCAGCATCACTAAAAAAAGAAATTGTCTAGTACTGTAATACAACTAGAACAGTTCACATTAAGCCTCATATGTCATATGAGTGTATGTGTGTATGGTTTATGTACTTTTACACAAACCAAAGATTCTCAGCAGGGGGTGATTGGGGACCTGGCAATATCTGGATGTATTTCTGATGGTCACCATTGAGTGCTACTGATGTCAGGTGGTTCAGGCCAGAGATGCTTCTAAAGATACTATAATGCAAGGAACACAATTTACACATCCTCAAAGAATTACCAGGACCCAAAATGTCAACAGTGCAAAGACTGATAAAACCTTTTTATAGACAAGGGTATGAATGTGTTCCACAGGGCATAGTCACAGCTGTATACATGCTTATGTCACATGGTCAGGTTGTACATATACAGTCCATACAGCCTCTAGTGTGTACTCACACATCTTATGTATCACAGCATATATGTAGCCTAGCATCCTGTGATTATGCGTCTCACATGGATTGGCTGTGGCTGTCACTGTTTGCTAAAAACAGTACAACATGCTGGGAAGAACGTTACCATTATCTCTATACACATTTCATTTCATCCTCACAATTACTATATGGTATCATTCCACCTTTATACGACTAACTCAAGATTACACAATTGGTTAGTTGGGCATGGTGGCACATGTCTGGGAAACTGAGGCAGGAAGTCTGAAAGTTCAAGGCCATATTCTGGTTTCTCTTCAGATTGTATAAATTTTTTACCTTTTATTGAAAGCTCAAGGTCAGCCTGGGCAACTTACTGACTTGGTGAAGACTCTTTATCTCAAACAAAACAAAACAAAACAAAACAAAAAAGGCCAGGCATAGTGTCGCACACCTGTTATCTCAGCACTCAGAAGGCTGAGGCAGAAGGATTACTGAGTTTGAGGCCAGCCTGGGCTACATAATGAATTCGAGGTAGACCTGGCTTACAGAACAACTCGAAAAACTAAAAAAGGAAAGATTGCACAGCTGGTGATAAAGGTCGACTGCACAAGGGCAGAAAGTGTGTTTATTCTCTTCATCAATGTATTCCAACCACCCAGACAGTGTTGAGACAGTCAGCAAACTTTTTTTTTTTTTTTTTTTTTAAGAAAGACGGTCTCGCTGTGTAATTTTGGCTGGCCTCGAACTCTCGAGAGGCCTCCTGACTCAGCCACCCAAGTGCTAGGATTGCACCCAGCTCAGTAATCAGTTTTGAAGTGAGAAGGGAAACAGGATCGGAACTATCTCTAACTCTGTCCTTTTAACTGGCCCACCGCCCTACCTTAACAGCGTCAAAAACTCTGCAATCCAGTTCCCTTGAGCCGTCAGAGAAGCAACTTCACCTTTCAGAATCTCAGAGTACGTAAGAATCTGTGAAGAGGGCTTGACACAAAGCAACCCCTTCTACAGCTGGAGAGAGAGGTCACAAAAATAACAATAGGCAAAAGCCTGGGCACCGAGCAGGTTCCTCAACAACCTGGAGATCTCGTGGAGCTGGGACTCTGCCGTCAGCGAAGTGGAGGGAGAATGAGGCCTCTCCCGCAAGTAGACACTAACTCAGCCAGAGGGCAAAGCGCCGCACCGTCTTCTAGGAACGCAGCGACACTGGTACAACTTGCTGCTCCTCTCACAGCTCCCAGAAGCAGGACGCAAACTCCTCTCTGCGCCGCGCCGCACCGCCCCGCCCTATCGGCGCGAGTGCTGTTGTGCGCATGCGTGACCCCTGAGTGTGGGGGCGGGGTCAGCGACGGCGGCCGGGAGGCGGAAGTGGATGTGGCTGTGGCTCCGTGGATTGTGTGGAGTACTGCTGCTGAGGCGGCGGTGGTAACGACTAGGCGGTGGCGGCGTTGCCCGCCTCGGGCTGGTCGGGCTCTCAGCTTGGCTCCCTACCTCCCCTGAGCCCGCCGGGGCCCACGGCGGCCAGCGCCTGCCCTATGAGTGTGTCACTGATTGTCATCCGATTGGAGCTTGCGGAACACTCGCCCGTCCCCGTCGGCTTCGGCTTCAGCGCCGCCGGTGAGTCTTGCGGCCGCGTCGCCTTCCCTTGTAGCTTGGTCCGGGCCCGGGGCTTCGCCTTCCCGAAGGACAAGCCACGGACAGGCCGCAGCGAGGGCGTTTACTTCAACCAGAAGTGGAGAGTGGGCTGGGATCTCTTATTCTGTCCAACCTTAATTAAGAAGCCTTTTCATATGTCGTCTCCGCGAGGTCCTCTGCGACCCTTTCTCTCTGTCCCCTCCCAAGGGATTGTTTCTACCTGGCGCGCCTCCTTCCTCCCTGCCGGAGAATCGAGCTGTGTGTTTGTCTCGCTTGCTTTTTTTTACTTTAGGCTTCCCGAAAGCAGAGACTAGATAACCACCGACGAACCACCGACGCCGCGGGTCCCTGATTTAAGTCGTTCTTCTTTGGTAGGGCGTTCATTGAGGTGTCTCATGACAAAAGTCGTTAAATAAAATGTGGACCCTTCCTGTGTCCCAGCACTGCGCTAAGTACTTACCTCGTGTGTACTGTCTTAATGATCTCTAAAGCTACCCTATGTTGTAGATGAATGAATGTCATACACCTTTTACAAATTGGGGAACTGAGGCCCAGCTATTAAAAGGGCTTTCCCCAAGGTTATCGGTACATGGTGAAATTGGAATTCTAACTCTGGATAACTGAACACCTTTGTCCCCAGCCCCACACCACCTTAGTGGGAATGGAGCTCTGTTTCCTGATGCTCAGAACGTTACCTACAAATAACATTCTTTCGAAAGCTATTTTAATTGAATGGTCACTGTCTGCTGGAGCTTCAGTTGTGGGTAGAATCAGATGTGGTATCTTTTTGAAGGATACTAACAGTTGAATGAGGGAGACAGATGAATTAAGTATGAAAAAAATCACAAGTTTAAGCCCAGCTTGGGCAATTTAGTGACATAGCACGATCCTGTCTCAAAATTTTAAAAGGGCTGAGATTAGTTCAATCATGAGTTCAGTCTCCAGTACCACACACACACACACACACACACACACACACACGAAAGAATAAACATAGGGTTACAAATGTGGTGAGTGTTGTAAAAAGAAACAGGAAAACTATTATAAGAAAATCTGGTATGGGGAGAGGGGCTGAGGCAGGTAAATATGATGTCTCTGAAAACTTGCAGAGTATGTCAACTTTGGAGTTGAAAGTTGGAAACAGAGTCTTGCTACATTTTCCAGCTGGGTTTAAATAAATATGACGTAGCTGGGCTTAGTGGCACATGCCAGTAACCCCAGTACTGACAAGCCGGAGGAAGGAAAATCACTAGTTTGAGGCCAGTATGGAGTGTATAGAAAGTGCAAGGGCCTTTTGCACTACATAGCAAGATCATGTCTCAAGATGCAAACAAACAAAATTAGCTGAACATTCACTAAATAGTCCGTGATACATCTACATGGGTTAGTCATGGAGTCATTTCTTTTTAACAGATAT
Source organism: Dolichotis patagonum (assembly GCA_004027295.1). Classification (NCBI taxonomy): domain Eukaryota; kingdom Metazoa; phylum Chordata; class Mammalia; order Rodentia; family Caviidae; genus Dolichotis; species Dolichotis patagonum. Next base: position 54,569 of record PVJX010007383.1, on the reverse strand, counting down.
TTAGGGATCCTTTGCTGTGTGCTGGACATGGTATCAGTAAATGCTGGTAATACAGTGGTGTGTGAGACGAATGTGGTCCCTTTCCTGACAAAGCTTACTGCTTTAAGGGTACTTCAGTCAAGTCTCCAGATTCTTTTTTCCTTTTATGTGTTTCATTGCTTTAAGACAAATCATAGATTTTCATGGCTTGGGGCTGGGGATTTAGCTCAGTGGCTTAAGCGTCTGCCTGGCAAGTGTGAGGTCATGAGTTCGATCCCCGGTACCAAAAAAAAAAAAAAAGAAAGAAAGAAAGAAAATTCAGATTTTCATGGCTTAATCCATAGCATAAGGGTAATCCAGGATCGTCAGAAAGATGATTTCTAAAGATTTTTACAACATAGCTTATTTATAGATTTGCCACCTTCATTTTGGGCCTATGAGAGTCTCAGTTTATCAGGTGTGATTAATATTTTGGTTCCTCTGGGCATAATCATCTTTGAACCTTCCTTAAGGGCCCTATTTTTGTAGATTTAATTTACAGTGCATGATTTCATGAAAAAGACCATGCATTTCTGAGTTTATTGTGCTGACTGCCTTTTACTGTTTACTGAGGGTACTTAACAAGTCTCAGAGTGAGTAAAATGGATACTGCAAAGCTGTCATCTTTTGTGGGGAGAGTAGCACAGAGCAAAGGGAAAATTATTCACAGGCACATTGAGAATAGAGAAGAACTTGTCTATTACCATGTATTAATCTTTAATGCTTTTTTTTTTAAGTCGGGGAGATGTCTGATGAGGAGATAAAAAAGAAGACACTCGCTTCAGCTGTAGCCTGTTTAGAAGGGAAGTCACCAGGGGAGAAAGCAGCAATCATCCATCAGCACCTTGGCCGTCGGGAAATGACAGATATAATCATTGAGACCATGAAGTCCAATGCAGGTATTCTTTCTGAAACCTTGGATTCTCTTTGAAATGGAGGCCTCTGATTACCTGTTTTATGCATGTTGTTTGATGAGCCCATCATGTTTACCTTTAGCATACTTTTATTTTTCACTGCCTGTGTGCTTTATGTGAATTTGTTCTGTCTTTTTTTTTTTAATATTATTTTTTTGAGACAAAGTCTCGCCATGTAGTTCAGGCTGGCCTTGGCTGGCCTCAAACTTACAGTGATCTTCTTACCTCAGTCCCCTGCACTTCAGTCCCCTGCGTGCTGGGGTTGCAGGTATGCACCATCACACCTGGCCCATGTGATGCTTATCAAGCCATATTTCACTTCGTCTAAATGTTTCTTCTAAGTCAGGCATGATGGTGCACATGTGTAATCCAAGTTATTCAGGAGGCTAAGGCGGGAGGATCAGTTGACCCTGAGAGTTCAGAGTCAGTCTGGGGAACATAGTAAGATCTTGTCTCAAAAAATACATATAGTTAATCAGTTACTTCATCCTAACAAGTTGGATTTGCCACTATAGTCAGTGAAGGCAAGCTTAACACCGAAGTCAGCAACAGATCATAAGTGCGTCCAAATAAGCATATTGTGTCTCCCCCTCCTCTACCTTGCATTTCAGCTGAGGCAGTGGCTGTGTTCTGTGTCTCTGGGAGTGGTCAGAACTGGTAGGTTTGGTTTTCAAATGCTGTGGATGCCTGTCCCACTTAGGAGTGCATGATGGAAGATACCTGCTGTATTATGTTACAACTGTATGTAAGAGCTGACCTTAAGTTTCTCAGTACTGAGATTTTTATTGGGGAAAAGGCACTTTAAAGTTGGGGTGACCCTAGCTCAGCTGTTCTGTGAGTTTAGCTCTTAATGCAATACTTTACAAACTCCTCTGTCAGAGTTTATTGTTCTGACTTTTATTTTAACCTAATTAGAATCCTTTAGCATATTTCCAACTGTTTATGATGTGCTAATTTTTGATTTATGAAAGATGAGTTAAAACATACAGTGGAAGAAAAGGAGTCTTCAGAAGCATCTCTCACTGCGCAGAAAAATAGAGATCAAAATAAAGAATGCATAAATGCAGCTCCTGATTCTCCATCCAAACAGCTTCCAGACCAGATTTCATTCTTCAGTGGAAATCCTTCAGTTGAAATAGTTCATGGTATAATGCATCTATACAAGACAAAGTAAGAAAAACCTTTTTCCTTTTGGGTTGGTCTGTTTTTTGCCTTGGAGTAGAGAAAATTCTTGGCCTTTTATGTACTGTGTATGAAGCAATTCTTAGGTATTTTATGTTCTCTTGATCTTGTAGATAGGGTCAAAACTCTTTCTTATGAAAGACTCATGCAGTTCAGTTTTTTAAAAATTCCCTTAAAAAAAGATAATATTCAGTTAGCACTTAGGCATAGGTAGTGATTGGGGAGTTGAAAGAAGAACAATAAAAACAAGCAAAGAAAATGATCCATAAAATCACTGTTGTCTCAAACCCCCACCAAATCTTTACTAAAACTAAGAAGTCAGTTAACTTATTATAATGGTGTTACTGCTTTTTACTTTATCATGATCCGTACAAAGCTTATAGGAGGCACAAAGAGGAAGAAGCATTTGGCTAGGTAATTCACAAACTGGGCCATCAGCCTCTTGATAATTGGTATCTGATATCTTAAAGGCTGTCCTTGTTCTAACTTGTTGGCCACGTCTCTCCTGGCAAAACAGCTGTCAAGTGAGTTTGTAGCATTTTTGAAAGCAATTGAAACTGGACGTGGTGGTGCACACTTATTATCCCAGCACTCTAGGAGGCTGAGGCAGGAGGATCAACAAGAGTTTGAGGGTAACTTGGGCTATGTAGTGAGTTCAAGACCAGCCTGAACTACATAGGAAACTGTGTCTCAACAAAGAAAAAAAAAAAGTTGAATTGTGAAAGGTTTTCATTTCCCCACTTTTAGCCGTTCCAGTTTAGCAACAGTTTATCTTTAACCATCCTCATGGTTTAAAATTGTTCTAGATTTACAGCTCTTATTTTCATCTAAACCTTTGGCAGTAAGTCCACAGCTAGAGATGAGTTACTCAACAACAGATTATTATTCAGAAAATAAGTAAAACACAAACTTTGAATTTTCCTAGTACTAATTTATGATTCTAACAAGCCTTTAGCTGAAGATTGGAAATTCTAGTAAGGGTGTAATACAGAACATTTAAACTTTGCCTTCGTGTCCACTGAAGATATGTTTGGGGATTTTGCATTTATTTATTTAGTGTATATTTCAAGCAAAATGACAAGATTTTAAATTTTGTGAAGTGTTACAAGTTGTATTTTTCCTATTTTCTTGGACATAAAAGTTACCTGATTAGTGTTATCTGAACTAACCATACCGCATCTATTCAAGACAGTCTAATTATTGTCTTATTAGTAAGATGACCTCCTTAAAAGAAGATGTGAGGCGCAGTGCCATGCTGTGTATTCTCACAGTCCCTGCTACAATGACCAGTCATGACCTTATGAAGTTTGTCGCCCCATTTAATGAAGTAATTGAACAAATGAAAATCATCAGAGACTCTACTCCAAATCAATATATGGTGCTGATAAAGTTTAGTGCACAGGTAAAAGTTAAGATATTAAAAATCTCTTTGCCACAGAAACTGTCATTTTGAAATTGTATGATATTAGCAGTATGTGATTTACAGTGTTTTGCACATAAGGTTCTTGACATGTATCTTCTAGGGTACTCTTGTAACCATAGATGCATTTTTTAATTCATTAGCAGAAGTAAAACTGTTATTCATACCTGTGAGTTCTTAAAGCATTACTTAATGCATTAGTGGGTATAAAATCTGAGGTTTTATTTGTTTATCCAGTGGTAACTATACTAGTAAAGCAGTAATTCCCAAACTTCTTGAAGTTGACACTGTCGTTTTATTTGCCATTACTTCTGCCTCTTTCATTTTCTTTTTACAAGGTCCTCTTTGACATGTTTTAGATTTGTGTGTGTGTGTGTGTGTGTGTGTGTGATAAAGAGCTATTTTGTGACATTCTTCGACATGTTAACAGTGCTTTGGTGTCCTGATTGGAAATCACTGCAGTAGGGAGACTGGAAGAATGGTGTTATTTTCTGTTTTTTATTTTCAATTTTGAAGATGCTTGTACATTATAACAGTTACTGTTTGCTGCAGAAAGGTCTTACCATCCCCTCCATTTCATTCACTGCATTAGGCAGCAATTTATGCAGCTATGTTATAAAGATGTTAGAAAAGTATCCTGTTGGTTTTGCCTGTGTTCTTTTGAGCATGCATGTTTCTGTATGAATAAACTTTGGGTATTCAGTTATTCTTAGATTCATTCAGTTTATATTTTTTCTGTTAACAGCTTGTTGTATATGTCCACTGGAATTTCTGTTGTTTGGTTTTTTATTTTTAGGCAGGATCTCACTGTACAGTTCAGACTGACCTTGAACTCACTGTGTAGGCCAGGCCAGTCCCAGACTTTCAGTGATCCTCCCTCCCTCAGCCTCCTGAGTGCTAGAATTACAGGCATGCGCCACCACACCCGGCTTTCTTTAGGTTTTGAAGTGCAGTTTTGTTATAAGTTAATTTCTGTCTCACTTCAGTGATAAATGGCCTCCTGAATTTCCTCCAGATAAATAGTTCCTACTTGCTGATTCGCAGCCTGATATGTTGCTGAGATATGTGCTGTTGCCTCTCTGACCTGTTACCCAGGTTTGTGAGTGAAAAAGAGCCTATGACACAGGCCTACTGGCTCTCTCCTTCCTCATTATAGAATTCCAGCACTGAAAGCAGTGGCAGTCATTAAGTGACCTTGTAGAGGAAATCAAAAGAAATGACAGTTGGAATATATTTTTATCTATTCCATAAGCCCCTTTAGTGTGGATTTCTGTGTACAAGAGGGCACATATTTCTTACCTTCATGAAGTACTGTGTCAATGAAGGGGACATTTAAAATGTGTTTCAACTGTCCTGTAGACTTAGATGTCACAAATTAACAGTGAGAACAGAAAAGCACTTAACTCCTGTCAACAGGCCTTCTGAGTTCTCTTGAGAAACTTTTGAAGCTATGGAAAGTGACACCTTAAACTTGGTACCACATGTGATAATAATAATGATGATAATAAGTGACTTTTATTAGCCAGCTGTGGTGGTGTATGCCTGTAATTCCAGCACTTGGGAGATTGAGGCAGGAGAGATCAATACAAGTTGGAGGCCAACCTGGGCTGTATAGTGAGACCCTGTCTCAAAAGAAAAAAAGAATGTACACTATTAGAAACTGAGCATGATGACACACATCTGTAATCCCAGCACTCTGAGAGGCCAGGGCAAGAGGAACTCAAGTTCAAGCCCAGCCCAGGCAACTTAGCAAGACCCTTTCTCAAAATAAAAAATAGAGGCTAGGGGTTTAAGTCAGCAGCGTAAGTGCCTGCTTGGCAAATGCGAGGTCGTGAGTTCAATCCCCGGCACAAAAAAAATAAATAAAAAATAAAAAGGGCTGGGGATTTAGATCACTGCAAAGGCCCTGGGTTCAGTCCCCCATACAAGGGGGAAAAAGTCTATAAGATTTTCAAATAGTCTGATGTCTAATAAACCCACCACACTAACCTATTTTGTAAACCTACAGCTTCCCCATAGCTGGTGCCACTCTTCATGCACAGATGACACCGGGAATGTTTCCTATTGCTCTTGGTAGATTTTTTTTGTGTGTCTACACTGTCCTTTCCACTTTTATCTGGTTTTTTTTTTCTCTTTTTTTGTTTTAAAGATAGTAAAATCCAACAAAACAAAACAGAACAAAGCCAATCAAAACAATGCAGCAGAACTGGTACAGAACTTTCAAAGCAGGATATAGGAAAAACAGTAATAGCTTCCATAGAATATCTTGTTATCTTCACAGTAGTTGTCCATTCCATCAGGTATAGCAAAATCAAACCAAAAACACTATAAAACCAGTCAAAACAGAATATTGAATAAACAAAGCAAAACAGTGAAAACAATATTTGACTTAAAAGATAAGGTAGAAGGAAATCCCCCATATTTGCTATATTGCATACTGTCATCCTCCCCAGAGATGCTCAGACTGCTGGCCCCAGGTATGCATAATCAACCAAACAATACAAGCATTTAGTTGCTTTATGTACCTTAGCTGCTATCAATTCAGGCTGATCTCAAAACCATCTGGTTTCTTGGGTGTCGAGGAGAGAATATGGGTGGTGTTTGATTCTTAGCCCATAGGAGGCACTATCTGACTTTTCTCTCCCTAGACCTCGAGGCTTGTGCAGCTTACCACAAAGGCTGCCTAGTTGATTTCTTGGTTGGTCCCCCAAGTCCCAGCATGGCCAATTCTTGGAGAGACTGACTTTTCTCTCGGTTGTTTTGAGTTGTATGGCTACTCTTGAATCTTAGGTTCTGATCCTTATCATCCTATCAAAGCTCATCCCATCAAAGACTAAGACCTAATAACCTTTTGCCATAAGATCTGAAGCTGTTAAATTACTACTAGGCTCTAATGAGAATGGACTCAATAGCTCAATTGACTGTTGAGCACTTACTAGGTAAAAGACTCTCTTCTGTGTGCTTTTCATTTATTAGCTCTTTGAATTCTTTCAGCAATGGCACAAGACAGATGTTGGTACTTTTCATTTATTTGTAGTTGAGGAAATAGGCATAGATAAGTCACTAATCAAAGTTGTTACACAGACAAGAAGTGTCAGGTTTAGCATTCTGACCCAGGTAGCCTGACTATCTGGGACAGCTATCTACACCATTACTCTGTTCTTTTTATTAACATAGAATTTTTAATAATTCATAAACCTTCGTATCTTTTGCAGTCTGTTGAGTTTCTGATGGCCTTAGCTTTATGTGGAGGTCTTATAAAGAGATGTGCTTAAAGAGTTGTAATATTGAGTTAGGTGTGATGCTGCACACCTGTAATCCCAGCACTTGGGAGGCTGAGGCAAGATGACTGAGGAGAGTTTGAGGCCAGCCTCAGCTACTTAACAAAAGCCTGTCTCTAAACACAAAATCAACCCCCCCCAAAAAAAAGTTTTGTATTGTAAACTTTAGGATACCTGGTCTTTGAATAAGGAATTTATAATTTATTATTCTTGGGGATTTAAAATAAAGGCAGATAACCCCTCAGTATTGTGTTGGCTTATTTTCACTCGCCTGTTTGGGTAGGACAATACAGAAAACCATTTTGAGAATAAAAATATATTCTCAACAGTACTGCTGATTGCTGTGACAGTAGAGGGACCCTGATCATAATGGATGTTTCTTTTTGTGAGTTTAGCCTCCAAAGAATACAATAAAAACAAAAGAGTGGGAGAAGACAGCTGGGTTTCCTTAAATCTGACTCCATGCAGTGCAAACATTTTTTAACTAAAAGTTGCTTTTGTGTTCTTTGCAGTGAGCTGCAGGCTTTTGTGTGTCTGACACTGGGTTGAAGAAGAAACCATGTGTATTTTGTTCCCTCCTCTTCTTAGTGAGGAGCACAGTACCTGGCACTTAGTAGGTACTCAGGAAATATTTGAAAAGTAATGTGTGATGGTGCGTACCTGCAGTTGTAGCACTCTGAGTGGCTGATGCAGGAGGATTGAAGGTTCCAGCCCACACTGGGAATTTGGCAAGTTAGCAAGATCTTGCCTCAAAAAATAAGAGCTGGAGTTCAGAAAATGAGAAGGCCTTGGGTTCAGTCCCCACATCACATACACACACAAAAATTGAACAAATAAGGCTATTTTTGTAATAATGACTTACTTTATCCTTCCCAGTACTAGGATTGCAGGCATGCACCACCTCACCTAGCTCTAATAGTGACATTTTAAAGAAGACAGTAGTGTGTTCAGTTTGAGGATCTTAGCTGTATAGATGTTAACAGTTTTTATTTTAAAGTGCATTTCTTTGGCACAGATGAAAGCATAATTTGGTGTTGAGTGGATTTGGTCACATGCCTTGTCTCTCTCTGAGGCCCAGGCACTTGGTGAGCATTTGCAAAACTCCAGATCCAAACAGGAATCTGCCTTCTCTTGGGGCTGCCCCAGCTCATGGTAGTGCTGGGCACCTGGAAGAGCTGAGCTGAGCCCATCATCCAGGCAGGTAACTTCCTCACCAAGGGACACCTTGAGCTGCCTGTGTCACTCACTCAGCCAGTGGTGTTTCAAGAAAAAGCCATAGCTCTGAAACAATGGAGTAAGCTACTTTAGGTTACCTCTTCTTAGTGTTACCTAACAACTAAGTTTATTATCTAACAACTAAGTTGTACACATTTTGAATTTAAAATGCACAGTAAGCAGAATGTTTCCTTTAAGAAAGTCCTCCTTTCCCTCTCCAAGTAAAACTACTGCATTCAGAATTGATTGTCCTTCCTCAGCTGCGTAGCTTACTTGGTCATATTAAGAAAGCATAAGTAATCAAAAATCTACATTTGGATTATATCATTGGAGTGTTAGTAAGCTGCTTGAGAAGCTTAGGGTGGCAGTGAAGTTCAGAACCCTGTGAGGGAAGTTAGACAGTCAAGACTCATTGCCTTGGGTGGCCTTGAATCTCTTCACGTAGAAGCTGAGAATGCAGCAGAATCACTCTTCTCCCTACCCCAAGCAGGGAGATGTCTACGTGAGTAGGGCCAAAGCATACAACTTTTTATGTTTGGGCTAATGCTTATGTGGAAGAAAGAAATCCAGACAAGGCTTGGCCTCTCTGCTGCCTAGAAAAACTGAATTTAAAAACTGGAATTATTTCTTGCTGTCTGCTAAACCTGTGCTAGAGGTTTGGTTTTACTGGTGTCCTTATTCACAAATGCACATGTACTTTTGCAAATTAACATAAAGGAATCTGCTTCTGTTTGTCTATCTTCCCTTATGAAGGAATGTGACCATTAATTTATTTTGTTTGTTTTTTTTTTTTGTTTTTTTCTTTGGTTGTTTGGTTTTTTGAGATAGGGTCTTATTATGTGGTTCCGACTGGCCTTGAAGTCGCTATGTATGGCCAGGTATATAGCTCAGTGGCACAAGTGTGGCAAGCACAAGGTCCTGAGTTCCATTCCTGATACCAAAAAAAAAGTCACTATGTAACTCAGGTTGCCCTTGAACTCATAGTGCTCCTCCTCCCTCAGCCTCCCACACTCTGGGATTACAGACCTGTGGCATAATGCCCAGCTGGTGGCTATTAGTATTCTAAAAACTGGTTTATTTTGGACTTTTAGATCTTCACCAAAAGTTTTGCTTCTGGTATTGGACACTTTTGATGGGATCCTTATGGGACTAATCATACATTATTTATATCCTGTGTTATGTCGTATATTATTTGGTTTATTGAATAAGAGTTGGGTTGGCCCGGGGATATAGCTCAGCAGCATAAGTGCCTGCCTGTCAAGCATAAGGTCCTGAGTTCAATTCCCAGTACCAAAAAAGAAAAGAAAAGACTGCTCCTTTTTTTGGGTCTGTTTTACTTTTAAACATGAATGCTGATTATTTTCTTAAAGTATTCTTCCATAGCAGTGATCAGTTATGATTTGGTTACAAGCTTTGCAGAAGTATGTTTTCTCAGCTGCTGCAACAGAGAAGACTAGAGGAGAAAAACCTATCCAGGGAAAAGAAATGTTGACTGCTGCTGGTTGAATATTCAATTGTACTGGCTTTCATCTTCTGTACCTCAGTACTTTTGCCACTTCAAGTCAAAACTCACATAGCCCAGGAAACATTGCCAAAATGTTGGAGACTGCCCCACAGTTTGATCAGCTCATCAGCCTTCTTCAGTAGATGTTACTTTTTTCTGGCAGTTACTTTGTTTCCTAAGTATAGATTTACAAAGCTGATGAGAGTAATCGAAGCTATGCATCTTGAATATGAAGCTGACTTTCAGTCTACCTGTCTTGTTTCCTCTTCCCCATTGGTGTGCACAGGCTGATGCAGATAGTTTTTATATGGCATGCAATGGCCGCCAGTTCAACTCCATAGAAGATGACGTGTGCCAGCTGGTCTATGTGGAAAGGGCTGAAGTACTGAAATCGGAAGACGTAAGTGTGAATGCTTCTTATATTGATTATAATTATAGCAGATCAGTATAAAATTGGAATTGAGGGTAGCCATGGAAACGCCCAGAGTAGGCCAAATTGTAGGGCCAGAGTAGATGAATGGCTGCCAAGAGCTGCAGAAGAAAGGAAGAATGACTGCTAACAGCTGTGTGCTTTGTTTTGTAGGGGATGGAAAAGTTCTAGAATTAGATAGGGTGGCAGTTGTTCTAAGAACTACTCAATTGTATGCTTTAAAGTAGAGAATTTCATATAGTATAAGTTTTATCTCAATTTTTACATTCCAAAAATATTTTAAAATATTTTTTAAAAACTATAGTGTTGAAATTGAGTGTTCATCTGTTTCAGAACAATGAAACATTGCCTAGAGCTGAAATGTTTTTATCGGAGATATTAACCCTTAATCTTCCTTCTAATCATTAATTCTGCTTTGCTCATGATTTGCCATTGCTCTGATCTGCAACCCGGGTGGAAACTGTCTCTGCAACATGTGCTCTTTCAAATCATTTTATAAAATAGCAGATTCAGCTCTGTAAGAATTTTAAGATTGCCCTTTAAAGTAGACACTGTCTCAGAACAGAGAAGCAGCACACTAATCTACAGTCCCTCAAGAGTAGATGTTTACAGCAAATTTCTCAAGAAGCCATACACATTTTAGGAAAGAACCTCAAAACAGGGGCCTCATGCAACAGCATTTGGCAGAAAGGAAACCCAATCATATCATTCATCACATTTTATTTTCCTAACCAAACAATAGAACAATTGAAGTAGAATTTATTTCCAAGCTGATTTCAAGGTAAAAGGATCACTAGGTCTACTTTTTAAATTTTTATTTATTTTGGTTTTTTGAGATGTCTCACTATGTAGCTCAGGTTGGCCTTGAACTCACTATGTAGCCCAGGCAAGCCTCAAACTCACAGTGATTCTTCTGCCTCAGCCTTCTGAGTGCTGGGATTACAAGTATGTGTTACCATGCCCGGCTCATTTGTTTTGTTTTATTTTTGATTATTTTATTTTTTGTAGTGCTGGGGATTGAACCAGGGCCTCACAGTAAGCTGGGCAATCCTCTACCACTCGGTGACGTCTCAAGTCTCCCTTTTTCCCTTCCATGGTACTGGGGGTTGAACCCAGGACTTTTGCACTAAGCAGTCTCTAAACTATTTTTTATTTTGAGAGAGGATCTTGCTAAATTACTGGGCTTGAATTTTTAATCCTCCTGCCTCAGTTTCCCAGAGTTCTGGGATTAAAGTTGTGTGCCACTATGCCTGACTTTATGTTTGACTTTATGTACATGCCTCTCCACCTTCACATAAGAAATTCCTGTGAACTTTCTGGAATCTAGTTTTTGTTTACTTTTGTTTTACTCCTTCAACAGTATGTTATTTACATAGCAAGGACTCAGTAAGTATGCACTAAATGCATGAATAAATGAAATGAGTATAGATGATAGTATTATCATTAAGTAGATTATAAATTACTCTAGAAGAATCATTCCGATCCATTGCTGTTTTGCTCCTTTTGTTCCACTGGGTTGTATACAATCACACGTTTGGAGCTAGAATTTGGAGTGTGATTCCATTGCAAAGCAGTTTGTCAGCATTTTAGTAGCAGCCTAGGATATCAGGTCCACGAGGGCAGGAATTCCTGTCTTCTTTGTTCACCATGTATTCTCAGTGCCCAGCACAGTGCTGGGAATGTAAACAGTGAGCAGTCAATACTTGTTGAATGAATGAATGAATGAATGAATGAGTGAATGAATGAAAAGCTTACTAATTTAATTATCTGCATAGAGCTATAATGTTGAGAACATCCTACTAGGAGTCAACAAGAAAACTCTTGTTAAGAGGGGAAGAAGAGATGGCTGAGGGGTGCACAGTGAGGCTTACTGCACCAGTGTCTCCCTGCAGGGCGCCAGTCTCCCGGTGATGGACCTGACTGAGCTCCCCAAGTGCACGGTTTGTCTGGAGCGCATGGATGAGTCCGTGAATGGAATTCTCACCACGCTGTGTAACCACAGCTTCCACAGCCAGTGTCTACAGCGCTGGGATGACACCACGTGAGTGTAGGGACTTTCACTTACCACAGAAGCCCATGTCTGCACTGTGGGGAGGGGAGTGCATGAGAAAGGAAGATCACACATGGAAGTCCAAAAGTTGGGAGTGGAGAAAGTCCACAGGAATCCCTATTCACTCAGCTTCCACCGAGCAAGGACCTTGCCTGCCTTGCGTGGTGTCATACCCCTCATGTGGCATGTGAGGCATGGCCTCTGCCCTCAAAACCATGCAGTTCATTGAGTGAGTGGGTTTTGAGACAAAAGAGATAGACTGGATCCTTTAGCTTTCTCATTGGAAACTCAGAGCCTGCTTACCTGTGCAAAAACTTAGTATTCTTTCTGCTTATTTCCTTTCCTTACTTTTACTGACTTAGATAGGTAGCCGCTTGACATTAGGTGTACCTGGAGCTTTCTTTGTGGGTACCAATTTAGTAAACCTCAAATGTACCCCACTTTCTGTTTTTCCATCTGATAAAATATATTCATGACTAGCATTGAGTTGCATTACTTTGTTTTGACTAATAGGAAAGGATTTGATTTTTTTTTTCATTGTCCTGTTACTTTTCCCCCCCTTGTACGGGGGATTGAACCCAGGGCCTTTGTACTTTGCTGGATCATCAGCCTTTTTTTTTTGTTTTGTACTTTGAGACAGGGTCTTGCTAAATAAGTGGCCCTAGCTGCCCTTGAACTTGTGATGCTCTTGTCTCTGACTCCCAGTGTGCTGAAGTTAAAGGTTTGTGCCACCATATGTAACCTGTTGGGTTTTGTTTTGTTTTGTTTTGTTTTTTTGTTCTTCATAAATCTGAACTTGAAAAGTTATAGAGAACTGGATCTTCACCATGATCTTCATTGTAAAGCAAAATGTCATGTGTGTTTAGTTTAATTGACACCCTTTAAAAAAAAAATAGTCTGGAATAGTGGTGCATGCTTGTAATCCCAAGACTCAGGAAGTTGAGGCAGGAGGATAGCCATGAGTTCGAGGCTAGTCTGGCCTACATAGTGAGTTCAAGGCTGGCCTGAACTACATAGTAAGACCCTGTCTCAAAAAAAACAAAAAGAGTAGGAAGCTGAAGGAGGAAGATCACAAGTTCAAAGCCAGTCTGGGCAATTTAGCAATTTAGACCCTGTCACAAAAAATGAAAAGGCCTGAGGAAATAGCTCAGTGCAAAGGCACTAGGTTCAATCCCTAGAACCACCAAAAAAAAGAAAGGCATGTAAGTGAAGAGGATATAAAGTCCAGTTTTTTGTTTTTTGGGGTTGTTTTGTTTTGTTTTTTATCTTTTTGAGACAGTGTCTCGCTATGCAATGCAGGCTGGCCTTAAGCTCACTTTGTAGCCCAGGCTGGTTTGAACTTGCAATGATCTTTCTGCCTCAGCCTCCTGAGTGCTAGAATTATAGGGGTGCACCACCACACCCAGCCTAAAATCCAGTTTTGAAACCAGAATGTGGCTCAGTGATAGAGCAGTTGCCGTGCATGCAACCTTGGTGTCAATCCCTAGCACCTCCCCCCCAAAAATCTGCCTGTTTAAAATATTTAGCAAGTGATTTTTATATGTCACACATTGGGTTAGGCACATAAATACTAGACACTGAACATTTTTTTTTAAAGTTGTTTTTTGCTTTTGAGTTCTTTTATATCTATCTAATCGGAACCATTGTCTTTCGTGTCCTGAATAGGTGTCCTGTTTGCCGATACTGTCAAACCCCAGAGCCAGTAGAAGAAAATAAATGTTTTGAGTGTGGTGTTCAGGAAGTAAGTCATGGGTGTTGGCAAGAACAGTGAACACAACTTTAGGATTTTCTTCTGCCTAGTGTGGTTTAATTCTTTCTGATTTTTTTTCTTTTGTGTTTATTTTTTCTTACTGTCTGGCATCAGACAAGACATACAAATGTACAGTTGTGTTATTCCTAAGCAAGACACTTTGTTATTGTTTTCTGTTCCTTTAAAAGACTTAGACTTTTATTGACATATTGTAAATGTTTTTTTCTTCCCATTTACCTAAAGTTCTGTAGAAATGAGAGAAAATGACCCATAAAAACATCCTTGGTTATTGGATTTTAAACTTACTTATTTAAATCGTATACAAAAACTCTTTAAGTCTTGTTCTTTGTCACCCCCTTCCCATGCCATGTGGGCCAGGTTATGTACTTTTATTTAACTAATTAAGATCTTGCCTCCTCTGCAGAACCTTTGGATTTGTCTCATATGTGGCCACATAGGATGTGGACGGTATGTGAGTCGACATGCATATAAGCACTTTGAGGAAACACAGCACACCTATGCCATGCAGCTCACCAACCACCGAGTCTGGGACTATGCTGGAGGTGAACACTGTTTATTTTCTAATTTGGATTCATTCTGTAGGGAAACTTTTTCTCTGGAACCTCTCCACTTTCTCTCATAGCATGACATGTCATCTTCCCAGCAGCTGTTGAAAACTTTTAATTCTGATGGTGCCCCTGAAGGCACCATTTCCTAGGAAGGACTAAAATTGCACATTATAAAGAGAATTTGTACTTCCACTGTTGGCTTCTCACTCTGTCTTTAAAATTCAAATGATCTGACCTACTTACAAAGAAATTTAAATGTATAAAAACAAAATTTCTGTTAGAATTAAAAACATATAGTGGGCCAGGATGTGGTGGCACATGCCTATAATTCTATTACTCTGGAGGCTGAGGCAGGAAGATCACCACAAGTTTGAGGCCAGCATGGGCTACATAGTGAGTTTAGCTTACTATGTAGCTGAACTACATGGCAAGACCCTGTCTCAAAAAACAAAAAAGCACATGGCACCCTGGGTGTAGTAGCATATCCCTGTAATCACAGCTCTGGGGAGACTGAGGCAGGATCGCTGTGAGTTCAAGGCCAGCCTGAACTGCATAGTGAGACTCTTTCTCAAACCAAACAAAAAACATGACAGCCTTTCTCATTCTGAAGAAACATGAGCTTTGATCAACTTGTTCTTTTCTTTAGATAATTATGTCCATCGACTGGTTGCAAGTAAAACAGATGGAAAAATAGTGCAGTATGAATGTGAGGGTGACACTTGCCAGGAAGAGAAAATAGATGCCTTACAGTTAGAGGTAAGATACTTACTAGTTATCACTCAGTGCCTATTCTGTTGCTACTCCTTTTACTTTTCTGACTGAAAAAGCTGTTCAACCTTTTAGTTTTGTCATTTACCCTACATATAAACTTTTTTAAAAATCCACCTTTGAAGAATTATTTTGTCTGTTTTCTTTTTTGAAAGTCTAAGCTTCAGCCAGGCATGGTGGCACATCCCTGTTATCCTAGCACTTGGGAGGCTAAGGCAGAAGATCACTGTGAGTTTAGAGCTATCCTGGGCTACATAGTGAGTTCAAGACCAGCCTGAACTGCATAATGAGACTCAGTCTCAACAAAAAACCAGAAAAGAAAGTCTAAGCTTCACTGTGCTTTTATTACTTTCAATGTGATATTCCTAATTATGTCACCTACAGGGTACTTAAGACAATAAAGGTATCTTCCATAGCTGCAGTAAAATCAGATATAAAAACATTCCTGTTGGCATCATGCTGACAGCTGGAAACTGAGTAGAAAAAGCCCACAGCATCTTTCTATACCTGGAGGAATTATTGGGTACATACTTTGGGCTGGCACTTTATGAATCAGAAGTTTATATATTTAAATATACACTGAAATATAAATATATATATATACACACACATACATACATACATACATACACCAAGAACTTAGGACCTCACACTTGCCAGGCAGGCGCTTATGCCACTGAGCTATATCTCCGGCCCTCAAAGTATATTTTATGAACTGGAGACATAAACTCATTTTTGGGTATGAATGTATTTGAAGAAACAAAACTTTCACAATTTGGTTTTTCTCTATAGCAGTAAGTCCTATCCACTGTAAAACTGTCATAAATTCTGTATTAATGAAGAGGAAGTTTCAATACAAGTCCTTTTTTTTTTGTAAATTTTGAAAAAGATTGTTTTCAGGCAGGTGCAATGGTATATACCTGTTATTGCAGCTACTTACTATTCTGAGGCAGGAGGAGCACAGGTTCAAGGCCAACCTGGGCAACTTAGCAAGACCGTATCTCAAAAAACAAAAAGGATTGGGGATGTATCTCCATGTTCTGTGAGGTCAGTTCCTAGTGTGAGAGAGGGTGAGATACAGGAGACAGGAGAGAGAAGTATGTGTTCAAGGATGCTGTCTTTTAGCCGCTGTTTCTGGTGTTACAACTGCAGCATGGAACCAACTCCCTACCATGTATTCTAGTAGTACAGACCTTCTCCTAATTGTCCCTTCCCTCTAACCTACCAATTAGGTCCCTTCTTCTAGAATGTTCTTTCCAAAATGGGGTTGTGATTTTACCACTGCTTGGCGTTGGATTCTCCTTCACTCATAGTTCTCAATATATCTATCACCCTATAGCTTTCCATAGGCCCTGTCTGTCCAGATAGTACTCCTCAATCTCATTGGTGTTCCTTCATTGTTGAAAGATCCTAAACATCCACAGCTCTGACTTGGTCCAGTAGTCCTCTGGAATAAGAGCTCCGTGATTATTTGTCTCCTGTCTGTCAAGAGCCCTGTCAGAAGTTCTACCAGATCTACTGCCATAAGCCATCTGTTGCTTCCCTCTAGTTATAGCATTGCCCGGTCATTCGTGCATAGTATCATAAGGTTGCTGCTGCTGGGCATAGTGCTAAGGAAGCCCTGAAGAGGAGCTTTACCCTAGGGTGGCTGGGTGGATAAGTTGGTTTGAGTTGTATACAGATTGCCTTTTTTGCAGTGCTCAAGATTGAACTAGAGCCTTGTGTGTTCTGAGCATGCTGTCCACCACTGAACCACACGCCAGCACATAGATCTAAAACTGGGTTCTTTTTAAAATCAGCCAGACCAGTGTACATGTTTGTATATGTGTATTTTTGTTCCTTCCAATTAGATTTTAAACCCCAGGGGGGCAGGGGCAGGAGTGTAATTGTTATCTCTGTGTTCCTTGGTCCAGTGCCTGTGGAGTAGAGTAGAACTGAGATGTAACGTACATAACATCCCTTTGTGTGTGGGGGGGGAGTAATGGAGATCAAACCCAGGGGTGCTGCACCATGGAGCAACATCCCAAGCCCTTTTTTATTTGGTGAATAGGATCTTGTTAAGTTGCCCAGGTAGAACTCAGACTTGCAGTTCTCCTCCCTCAGCCTCCCTAAATTCTGGGATTACAGGCATGTGTCACCACCCCCAGGTTTTAACATACATGACGATGAGCCAAGAAGGGTGATCCTCTTCTGCAGTTCCACCGCTCCAAAGACCAAGTCGGCAGGATCACATGAGCCCAGGAGTTTGAGACCAACTTGAGCAACATAGCAAAAACCTACCTCCTAAACAAAAGCAAAAAAGTACATTCTGGTGCTTATATTTAGTCTTCTATCAATCATTAAAGATCAGACTTCAGTTGGATCTCATAGACCAACAACAGTGACTTACATTTATTCTCTATTTTTAGTATTCATATTTACTAACAAGCCAACTGGAATCTCAGCGAATCTACTGGGAAAACAAGATAGTTCGTCTAGAGAAGGACACAGCAGAGGAAGTAAGTCTGGTTTGGTGACTGCCAAAATGCCACGTGGAAGGTAGTTAGGCAGTGTGAGGAGGAAGGCAAAGTACAGGGAAAAAAAGAATTTTAGGATTTTCCTTCTTAGTGCAATAACTGGTAGAGAACTATTTTGCCTTTTAAAAAAACCTTGGATATAAGAAATTGAGTTTTTTGGTATCTAAGAGTTTTAAGAGATTTGATGTTTTCTTTTTTTTAACCTCAATCAGATGTTCTAGCACCTTGTCTAATCCCATTAAGAACATAGAAGTATGTGTATGAGGGTTTGTAACTTGAATGGAACAGTTGGTTTATCAACCTGGGAACACCTGCTGTGGGGACCCTGTCACAAAAAATAACTGGGAAAAAGGAGAGATGCTGTTCAGTTCTTCCAACATGTAAAAGAGAAAAATGATGTGATTTTCATGAAAAGCTGCATGGAGGGCCCAGAATTATTTGCTTGATTTTCCCCTTGTTTCTAGCATCTACAGGAAACCCTGAGGGTTCCAAAGTAGGTAGTTTGAAAACCAATGAGGGGAGGGGGAAAGGAGGAGAGGGAAAGGGGACATAAAAAGAATTAAGATGTTTATGTACGTGTGCCAGCTCCTACAGTGAATGTAATCATCATGTACTACAAAAAGAAGGAAAAAAAGAAAAATAGCACTTGAGGGTTTGTGTATAATTAGGGTTTTAGACCAAATGACAGTATGTATAATCCAGCCTTTCCTTTGGTAGCAGATAAAGGCTTTAAAAATGATTCTCTTATGACTTGGCAAGGCCCCACCATTACCTGGACCTTGAGAGCCAAGCACTACAGACCAGGCTTGGGGCCTGTCTTGGGGGCTAGAATTGTCCTGAAGCCCTGCAGGCAGGGCCCAGGCTCTTCCTTGTGCTAGGCCCACGGGCCCTACTTTCTGGGTATGACTATAAATGCGAGAAATGGAATTTCTTTTTAAAAAAATAGCTGCTTGACACTAGGTTTTAAATAATCTTTAATTAAAAGTTATTGATGCAGTTCTGGCAAGAACCTTCCAGGCAACAGCAGTGCCTTTCCAGAGGCATTCAAGGTCACTTGACCTTCTGGTCTGAATAGGGCTTGATTGCAGCACATGCGGGTAAGGACTTGCCTCCCTGCATTTGCCAGAGGCAGAGCACACTCGCCGCCACTTGGTGTCACATTATGAACTCACAGGGAAGCGTTCTAGCAACACAGCTGCAGCCTCACAAGTGGATTTTTCTACGGGAAACACCAGCATGACCACCTAAAGTGCTTTATGCAGACCCCTAAGAGCTCAGCTTGGGATTCTGTCTGCCCTTTAAGATTCTGTAGGATTAACTGCATTCCTGAAGATGTGCCAGGGGAAATAAGTCAGGGGCAGGAAAAGGAAGCACTGGAAAACTGCTCCCGCTTGTATGTGCCATACTTTCAGGTGGGTAAGACAGAGCCCAGGGCAGTGCCAGATGAAAGCTTGCAGTGTTTGAAAGGGTGCTTTTGTTTTCTAGTAACAGATGTCATTTGTCCTTAGAATTTCATAGCCAGTGGAGTCCTCTTGTTCTCCACTGGTTTCTCCACTGGTACTCTTTATTTAGTATTTTTGAAGTACTGAGGATTGAGTCAGGGGTCTTGCACATGCTATGTAAGTGCTCTACCACTGAGCTACACAACCCAGTCCTTATTTTGTTATTTTAACAAATTTTTTAATTTGTTTTTTTAATTTTGAAACAGGGTATTGATAAATTCCCCAGGCTGGCCTCAAACTTGTGATCCTCCTGGCTCAGCCTCCCAAGTAGCTTGGATAACAGGCACACCTTGCCGGGCCCGGCTACACTGTAACATTTTACATTTATATGTGTGTTATATACATATAACACTGTTATATATGTGTTTTTATTACTATTACACCAAACTCATTCCATAGTCAATTAGGAAAACACTGACTTAAATGGAGCTAGAGACCCATAGAGGCTTGTTATGTGAATCACAGGTAGGATCTCTAAGAGTTTAGATGTAGTCCAGAGGCCATGTCTCCTTTGCTGTAGAGCTTTTACCTCCAGAGTAGAGTAAGGCTTAGAACTTGACTTTGGACTCAGATTTGGTCCCAAACAGGATTCACCACATTCTAGCTGTGTGACTTTGGGCAATATGCCTTACATTTGTCTATGTCTCAGTTTCTGTCAGTAGTTGATTTATCTACTGCTGTGTGTAATAAACAATATATTCCTTGTGAAACACATAGCCAGTGCCTGGACTACAGGCTGTAAATTCTTGGTCACTTTGAGTCCCTATTATTACTGCCTTGTGGTCCATCCAGCCTCCCCACATCCCCTTCCCACCTGGCCTTCTCCCAGTGTCCTTAGGCAGTGGAGTTGAGGCAGTTCCCAGGTCTGTAGAAGCCCACGGAGTCAGCCCAGTGTCCCCCTAGCAGTACATATTTCATAGACACATTACCTTTATAAATAAAAAAGCACTGACTGCACTTATTCTCTGTAGCTTCACATACGTGAGAAAAGTAATAGTTTAGCAAACAACAAAAAAACTAGCCGGAATCAACTACCACAAGTTTCTTAGATGACTGTTAGGTAATAGCTGTTGGAATATAAGCTCAGGAAGAAAAGGCAGTGCAGAGTTAGTAATGGGAGGCTCTGATTGGCCTCCGCCAGACCATTCCTGCTCCAGTGCCTCAATCTTGCTGGTTACTTCAGCTGCTTTACTGGATGTTCAGTTCAGCAGTTGGTAGCTTCCTCATCCTGGTACAGAGAAATAGTAAGAAGGAAAAAGATTCCTCCAGAATTTTATTTCTGGGCCAGATCTGGTGTTACAAACCTGTAACCCTAGGACAAGTTCAGTCTGGATAACTCAAAAATAAATTTTTTTGTTTTGTTTCTTGGAACCTTCCTATGTAGTTCTGTTCAGACTGGCCTTGAACTCAATGTGGATCCCAGGCTCGTCTCAAACTCATGGCAGTCCTTCTGCTTCAGCCTCCCAAGTGCTGGGATTATAGGCATGTGCCACCATGCCCAGCAATTCTTTTTTTCGTTTTCTTTTTTAGATAGGGTTTCACTATGCAGTTCAGACTGGCCTTGAACTCACTTTGTAGCCCAGGCTGACCTCGAACTCATAGTGATCCTGAGTCTGCTTCAGACTTCCAAGTGCTGGGATTACAGGTGTGTTCCACCACACCCTGCAGCAATTTTTTTTAAAGGACTGGGGACATAACTCTATTGGAAGACCTTAGGTTTAATCCTTAGTACTGCAAAAGAAAAAAATATATATTATCACAAAAATTCTTTCGAACAGTTACATCTTTTAAAGTGCTTAGAGTTGTAACAGACAATTGGGGTAAAAGGAGATGACATTAGTCCTAAGAACCACAAAATTTTACCTGTTCTCTTGTTTGCTCTTTCAGATTAACAACATGAAGACCAAATTTAAAGAAACAATTGAGAAGTGTGATAGTCTGGAACACAGACTAAATGACCTCCTGAAAGAAAAGCAATCTGTGGAAAGGAAGTAGGTATAGTTGGTTCATCAGTTTGTTCTTTTTTTCCCTCCTTCTTTCTTTCCTTCCTTCCTTATTTATTTTTAGTTTTTGGGACAGGGTCTCAGTATGTAGTTCAGGCTGGTCTTGAACTCACTGTGTAGCCCAACCTGCCCTTGGATTTGCTGGACTCCTGCTACCTTAGTCTTCTGCTAGGCTTACAGGTGTGCATCACTACATCCAGCATCAGTTTTTTAAATTAGCCACTTTTTGGTCACAGGCTTTATAAACTGATAATTTCTATCATTCCTTTAGAAACACTTCATTTTTCAATTGGGTACTGTATATGACCAGGTTTTTAGGGGTCTTTTCTACAGATGGAACAAACTTATTGTGACTTGTCTTTTGTGTGTGTGTGTGTGTGTGTGTGTGACTTGTCTTTTATTAAAACATGTAGTGTTTCCCACAAGGTGGGTGCTATATAGAATGCAGTCAGGAGCCTGAAGCTTCCTTGAGCCATGGTGGCTGAGACCTGGCAGTTAAAAAAGAGACTCTGCTACACTGGAAATGTAGAACTTGGCCTTTGGCAAGAAATAAAGGAAGATATTGACTGTGTAGTAGGAAACTCAGAACAACATGGCAAGAACATTCCTTTCCAATGTGGTTGGGAAAGAACATTGTTACTGATTGCAGTTACCTTTCTGGCTTAAGTTATATTCAAAGAAATGATTGGATTTTTTACATCCCTACAAATGGATCAAAAAGTTTCAGGAAAGAAAAAAAAAATTTCAGGGAGATAATTGGCTTTAGTGTTTAAATAACTTTTTATTTTAGAGTAAATTTAGACTTACGAAAAGATTGAAGAGGGCCAGGGATTTAGCTCAGCTGCACAACGCCTACCTGTCAGGACCAAGGTTGTGAGTTCCATCCCTGGTACCAAAAAAAAAAAAGATTGAAGAGCTGGACATCGTGGCTCACACCTGTAATCCCAGCATTTGGGAGGCTGAGGCAGGAGGATCATTGTGAGTTCGAGACCAGCTTGGGCTACAAAGTGAGCTCAAGGCCAGCCTGAACTGCATAGTGAGACTCTGTCTCAAAAAGACAAAAAAGAAAGATAGGAAAAGACAGTAGTGCATAGATTTCCCATGTGTGCATCACCCATTTTTCCCTACTGTTAAAAAAAATTGTCTAGGTGGGCATGTTAGCACATGCCTGCAAGTATAGCACTCTGGGATACCGAAGCAGGAGGATCACTGCAAGTTCAAGGCCAGCCTAGACTATATAGTGAGACCGTGTCTCAAAGAAACTGAAAAAGGAAGTTCAAGTACAGCCTGGGCAACTCAGCAACTTCGTGAGACCCTGTTTAAGAGATTGGAGCTGCACTGGGGATTTAGCTCAGCGGTGTAAGTGCCTGCCTTGCAAGGGCACAATCGTGAGTTCGATCCCCAGTACCAATTAAAAAAAAGAGAGAGATTGGAGCCAGGCATGCTGGCACGTGTCTGCGATCCTAGCACTCTCGGAGACTGAAGCAGGAGGACTGCAAGGATCAAAGGCCCTGGGTTCACTCCCCAGTACTGTGAAAAAACCCTAGTGTTTCAGTTGTGGAAAAATGTATATGCCACACAAAATTTGCCATTTTGACCATTTTTAAGTACAACTTGGTGTCATTATGTGCATTCACAGTGTTGTGTATCCACCACAATTATGTTTCCAGAATATTTCATAACCCCAAACAGAATCTGTCATCAAACTTTTCTATTATAAAACAATGCTACAATATTAAGGTGTGTGGTGGCACATGCCTATAACCCCAGCTATCTGAGACAAAGGCAGAGGGGGATCAAAAGTTTAAGGGCAGTCTAAGCAAAATGGTGACACCCTGTCTCAAAATAAAAAGAGGTTAAGGATAATGTTCAGCACTCTAAATTTTTTTCCAACACTCTAAATTTTAACCCCTAGCACCCCAAAATACTAAATTCTCCTAACAAGTTTAAGTGAGTTAAAGACAAAGTTAGTCAGCATTTGGGAGGCTTATGCAGGAGGCTCACCGAAAGTTCAAGCCCAAGCTGTCTATAGGTAACTGTTATCAACAATACCAATGAGTATTTATTCTTTCAGATCTTTAGCTCCACCCACACAAATATCTCACCTACATCATCTTATTTTCTTAAAAAAAAAGGTAAGTACTCTCTTTGGTAAAGTGCTGTTCTGGAGATGTTTTTACTGGCACACCTAGATCTAGCTCAATCTTTGTAGCAGTTGGATGGTCTGCATGGTAAAGATGAACCATAATAATTTTAACCAGTCCCCTAGGCATTTAAATTCTCATGTCTTACACTTCTGCAAACTTTTTTTTTCTTTTGAGCCAGGGTCTCACTATGCAATGCAGGCTGGCCTTGAACTCATAGTACTCTTTCTGGTTTGGCCTCCCAAGTACTGGGATTACAGGCATCTGCCACCATAACCAGCTCTATAAGCATTCTTGCAATAAACATCTTTCTCCTTTTGTCTTTCTGTACACTCCCAAGTATATTTGTTCCATGAGATAAAAAAGCAGACTAGCTGTATAAGAGTGCATGTGAATTTTTTATTTTTGTACATACTGCCAAGTTGACTTCCAGAGAGTTTGTACCAGTTCACACTGCAGTGCCAGCATGTAGGAGTGCCTCATTTCCTGTGTCTGAGACTTTGGCATTCTGATATATAAAAATGGGCTCTCAAATGTTATTTTAATTTATAATTCTTTACTTATGAGTAAGATTGGGCATTAAGAATCGTCACACCCAATTCTTGAAAACCCTTTGGTTAGACATAAACACCTTTTCTTCTCCAGCAAATGCAATGAGGTCAGAGCTTTTGACTCTCCAAGAATTTCATTGTTCCTCTCATAACTTCCTTATCACAGCTATCATCTCTGAAGCATCTATTTAGCAATGGCTGCCAAGCAGAAAAGCAGTAGAGTTTTTACCATGAGTCACACACTTTTCTGTATTGAAAATTTTCAGATGCTTTTTAAAAAAGTGTTTTGAGAGTGCACCTGGGCCAGATTCTTCCTTGGCATAGCTGACCACAGTTGTGTTGGTCTCCTGCCGCACTGGAGAGGCCTGCTAGAAACAGATTCTGAGGTCCTGGCTGCCATTCCGTCCCAGTGCAGAAAGTGGTCTGTGTCTGCAAGTGAAAAAACATGCTTTTGTCTTCCTTTGTTTTGCAAAAGGTGTACTCAGCTAAACACGAAAGTGGCCAAACTCACAACAGAACTCCAGGAGGAGCAGGAAATGAACAAATGCTTGCGAGCCAACCAAGTCCTTCTGCAGAACAAGCTGAAGGAGGAGGAGAGGTTATTGAAGGAGACCTGTGACCAGAAAGACCTGCAGATCACTGAGATCCAGGAGCAGCTGCGTGATGTCATGTTCTACCTGGAAGCACAGCAGCAGATCAGCCACCTGCCTGCCGGGGCGCGGCAAGAAATTCAGGAGGGACAGATCAACATCCCCATGGCCTCTGCCTCCAGCCCCTCATCTTCAGGGGGCAGTGGGAAAGTGCCGTCCAGGAAGGGCCGCAGCAAGAGGGGCAAGTGACCTTCAAAGAAACTGTCCCTGAGACTGTCCTGGCACTGCAAGGGTGTGCCAGGACCTTTGGCAAAGTGGGAGGGTGGGTCCTAATAAGTACAAGTGAGGATCAAGCCAGTGTTTGGCTCTTTGCTATTGTGTGATGTAGAAAATGTAGAGGCTGCTGTCAGGAGAGCTGATGGCAATGGGCAATGTTTTCAAAGGTGGTAAGAGTTCACTAACCTCAGACATTCTAATGACCATTTTGCCTTCCTGCTTGGTACATGCCCCACCTCTGCTGTGCATTTTTCTGTTGTGTTTGAGTTGCAGTATTTGGCATTCATTTCTCAGCTAGTTTAAAAGTTTTGTTTGTTTGTTGGTACTGGGGATCAAACTCACGACCTAACGCTTGCCAGGCAGGTGCTTATGCCGCTGAGCTAAATCCCTGGCCCTAAGACAAGTTTTTTTATAACCTCGAGGTAATGTTACCTAGCACTGAAGCACTAAACTTCCTGAAAGTCATAGCTCCTGCTTTAAAGAAAGGTTCCTATTGGCTGCTAAGGAGCTAGGAAAGTCTCCTAGCATCAATGTCATATGATTGCCATCCCTCCCTTTCTCTGGGAAGTTAAAAAAATTGCTTGAATGTTATATGAAGAGAGGATGGGTTGTAAATGAGGCACTGGCTTGTCATCAGCAGCCATCTCTTCTTGGCGTGGGGGTGTGGGGCTAGCCAGAAAAAACAAGCAGCCCAGGGCTGGTTGAGTAGACCTGGTGTTGAAAAAATGGTGGCAGTTTCACTGTTTATTTTTGGTGACTGTGCACCATTATGCATTCAAATAAGAGAGGCTTTTAACGAGTGGTATACATCTGTAATCCCAGCACTCCCAATATTGGAAGGCTGAGGCAGGAGGATTGCTGCCAGTGTGAGGCTAGCCTGGGCTAACACTGTTCAAGGTCAGCCTGAACTGCATAGCAAGACCCTGTCTGGAAAAAAAAAAAAGAGGCTTAATGGCCACTCCAAGATTCAAATCTGAGTGGTTTTCTTAGCATCTTGCAAAAATAAGCAAGGCAATTTATCCTCCCTATGAAAATGTAGAGTGAGGCTTCTGACTAGCTAATTCTGTATTTTGCTAGGATCAGTATTTTCTGAATGTTTACAAAAGATCAGGCTGCATGTTCAGGTTGCAGCTAGAGGGAGCTTGGGCAGAGTTTCAATTATGCTTTCAAGATATAACCAAAGGCTGTTTCTAAATCCTAAAATTGGATTTCAGTAGAGCCCCCTTTCAAGAGTCATGTAACATTTGTTGTGGGCCAGCAGAGGGGCTTTGTACTTTTCTCTAGAACCAGAAACATCAAATAATTCCTAACATGGAGAAACTCAGCAAAACTAAAGCAAGACCCATATTGCAAATGGGCATCTAGAACAGTTGGCTGGGTAGATTACTGTTAAATGATGGGTTTTGTTTTCTTCTTTATAATTAGTCAAAGGTGTTTCTTTTCTGTAGGTTTTTTTGTGGTGTTTTTTTTTTTTTTTTTTTTTTTTTTGTACTGGGGCTCGAACTCATGACCTCATGCTTGCCAGGCAGGCACTTATGCCACTGAGCTAAACCCCCTGCCCAAAGGTTTTTAATTGTCACATTTTGGATTTTTTTAAAGCCCATTATTGGGGCTCATCCCCTTTGACCTAAATGTCTTACATGTTGCTTATTAACACATCAGTTGTATGGCTGATTACCATCCAGTTTTGTGGGATGTGCTGCAGCATTTCTCAAAAAAACCTCACCTGTAACTGAAAAATGAATGTACTTAGACATTCTTAATTTTTGCTTAGGGCAGGCCAACACTCCACCGACTTAACTATACAGATATCTTAAAGCAAGAGTGAAAATGTAAAGCATAACCTAATTCTCTTTCCTATAGAGATTCTATTTTATTTAAATCTATTTTTACACTAGTGAGAATCCTGCTGTTTTGGCCAAGTACTTGTCTTACATGTCTGACCTTGCAGAACCTGGAGTGGATCGTAGCATACTAATTAAGAGAATTAGAAGTAGTTTACAAACTTGCTCCTCATCTCATTATGATCTCGATCAAGCGGCCCTGCCACCAGCTAGAGAGCAGTCTTTCAATACAGGTGGAATAAATGCTTGGGAAGGCTGTGCCCAGAGGGATAAGCAAATAGGCAGATATTTCCAAACTACTTGAAGGCTTAAAAAACTTTCCAGGAAAAAAAATCAAGGAAAATGTTAATTCAAAAGAAGATAAAAAAGTTATGTTTAATTTGACAAAATTAAATGAGAAGCTGTTATGATTTTCTTCAGGATGGAAATGAACCATTACATTTACCCTTAGTATCTTGAATAATAAAATTATATTAAAATAACCAAACTTTGAAATTACTCTGTCAAGTGTGAAATTTGTGTTCTCTGATACTTGTTTGGGAGCATGTATCCAATGATCTAAGTGCCAGTGGCCTGGATTTAGAAGGCAGCATGAAAATCAACTGAACAGTATAGTGAGCCACTAAATTTTCATTCCTTTCATTACAGCTCTTTCCTCCAGTTCCCCAAACTATCAAAAAGTCTCTGAACCTATGCCAGTCATGGTGGCACAAGCCTGTAGTCCCAGCTACTCTGGAGGGTGTGGGAGAAGGATCCCTTTGGCCCAGAAGTTTGAGATCCCATCTCAAAAAAAAGTGGATCCAGGTATATAAACTAGAGAAAAATGCCTGAATTTGGAGGCTTAGGGTAGAGGAAAACCCAGAGGCACAACTTTTATTTTGTCTTTATATTAGGTTTCGTTATGCAGTTCAGGCTGGCCTTGAACTTATTTCATAGCCCAGGCTGGCCTTGAATTTGCAGTGATCCTCTTGTCTTAGCCTCTTGAGTGCTAGGGCTACATGCATGAGCCACCATGCCCAACACAAGCACACGACTCTTGAAATTGAAAAGAGTTTTGTACACCTGTGACTTTTGCCCATTTCCCACACACACACACCAAGCCGAAACCATTTTTGATTTTGGAAACAAATGTGCCCATTAGGATACATTGAGTAATATAAGTCACCTGAAACAACTACCATCCCTGTTTGCGTAGCAAAAGTGACCTTGTCCAGAGGCTGGGAAGCACCTGCGGACAGCAGCCACCGGGGATGAGCACTGGCACATTGCAAATGAGCAGCACCCTCTGTCATCATTTGGAAAACCTGGTACAAGGTCTGTTCATAAAATTTGGTGGCCACACACAACACCTCAGTGCTTGAGGTGATGGCATATTTTGGATTTAAGGCTTATGTTTAAAAACATTACTTTTTTTTTTGGTAGGGGCAGAGTTTTGCTTAATTGCCCAGTCTGGCCTTAAGTTTGGGATTCACCTGCCTCAACCTCCCAAGGAGCTTGGATTAGAGGCTTGCACCACCACACTCGGCTGCAGAAGTCACCCTTGACATTTGGAAGGGACTTGCTTTCTCTGAGGTAAAGCTACATTCTTCTTTTCTTTGGCAGAAGAGATTCATCAGTCAGAAGAACCAGCTCCTGCTTCTTTGATGCTACAGAGG
This sequence comes from Dolichotis patagonum, assembly GCA_004027295.1. Classification (NCBI taxonomy): domain Eukaryota; kingdom Metazoa; phylum Chordata; class Mammalia; order Rodentia; family Caviidae; genus Dolichotis; species Dolichotis patagonum. The sequence goes on along the minus strand of PVJX010007383.1, from coordinate 26,387 downwards.
ACGTCTGAGTACCCAAAGACCCAGCTATTATTATCTTATGAAGCTTAGGGAACCACCAGGTGTTCTCAGCTGCTGGCCAGCCCCTTTCTGTCATTCTGTGCTGGAGATGGACCCTAAGGTCTTGCATCTCTCCCACTGAGCTCACTCCTATCCCCCTTTGTAATTGTTGTGAAAATTCTTAAATTGGGAGTTCTAGAATATCTGCATAGTGCCTCCACCAACAGATGCAGCTTTTAAAGTTAAAAATGTTTAAGTGACAGGGAAGCAGTTAAAAAAAGGGACAAGTGTCTCCTTCTACTCTGTGATATGAACTTGAGTTTTCCCCAGAAATGTTCTGTGGTCTTCCTGGAGCAAACCAAGAACATTGTTTGCTCTTGAGTATTAAGAAGTTATCTAAGGCTTGGGCCGGGGATGTAGCTCAGCAGCATAAGCACCTGCTTGGCAAATGCAATGGTCCTGAGTTTGATTCCTGGTACCTAAAAAAATTCTATAAAGCTGCTCTCTTTTTATTGGGAGAGTGCGGTTGTGGCCCCTTTATCCTAATTGTCATAATCAGCTCCTTTTAGCATCTTTTCATTTCTTTCATGAAAACCCTTTTCCTTGAGTTCCTGAAACACATGCTATCCCTGGGAGACTCACAGATACTTCGGAGCACAGCGACGGATGTTGAAAGCTGTACTCCCAGCAACCAAGAGTTTCAGATGCACTGTAGCTAGGTGTGCTCTTCAGGGCACAAGCCAGCTCTCTGTAATCCTGCAAGCACAGGAGAGCGTGAAAGCTGGTCTACAGTTGGTCTTAATCTGGAATTTGCATTCTTGCCCCATTAAAGGAAGAGATGAACAATCTGTTTTCTACAAGATGATTGCAGGCCTTTAGGGCAGTGTTGAATTGCTTCGGGTCAAAACATTTTACTGGAATCATCTAGAAAATGTGGATTTGGTACTTGGCACGGAGCTGCGGAGCTGCGCTGGTGCAGATAACATTTGTTACTCTAAGGCTAATTAGTAAGCTCACTCAGTGAACTAAAGCAGCTTTGTTTCTTTTCAGACCTTGCTGTAAATCCCCTTTCAGATCTAACCTGAGATTGCCTCGAAATTAATGCAGGGAGCTTAGTCCAGGGGGGAAATCAGTAAATTCACCTTCAGAGTTTTGCAGCATGAAGGCTTGTAAGACCCAGGGTAGATGGCCCCTTACTGTACAAAGCAACTGATGGTGCAGTTCTTTTCAAATGATAAAAATCCAAGCACAGCACTGAGTGTAAATATCCAGAGGGAGAACCAGTTCTGACCTGGCCTCCATGGGATTTCATTTGCCATATTTTATCCAGAAGCAGCAGATCCCAGACCAAATAGCCTTCACATTTGTTTCCTTGTTTAAAAAAGAAAACCCCTGCCAGGCGTGGCACACACCTGTAATCCCAGCACTTGGGAGGCTGAGGCAGTAAGCACGGGCTACATAGTGAGTTCAAGTGCTCAGCCTGAATTACAGAGCAAAATCTTTTTTTTTTTTTTTTTTTGGTACCGGAGATCAAACTCATGACCTCATGCTTGCCAGGTGGGTGCTTAGCCGCTGAGCTAAATCCCTAGCCCCCAGAGCAAAATTTTGTCTTAAAAAAAAAAGAAATGGAACAGTCCTAAACTGGACATGTAATCCCAGCACTCAGGAGACTGAGACAGGAGGGTCATGAGTTTACAGGCAGCCTGGGCTACCTGGTAAGACCCGGGCTCCATAGCTCGGCAAGTAGTGTATGGTATTGATTCCCAGAACTAGCAACAAATAATAAAAAGCCCACTCAGATCCCCTTTAGCTGTATGGATTCCTGATTTTAAATTCTCAGTGACTTAGCGATGGGCCTCATAGGCAAAAATACCAGACTTCAACGAAAGCATCACAGAAGTCAAGTCTCCTGTAAAAGAATGAGCGTTTCTGCAACTGGAACTTGCCTGTGTCTCTTTACATCATCAGCATAATGCTCGGCACCAGAGAACTTCAGTGCTAACTGAACGGAGGAACATAAACTGATTTCTGGAGCAAAAAGAAGTGATCATAGAGAAAGACCTGGAAAGAAGAGTAAGCGGAAAATTTTTAGGAGAAATAAAGAGAATTTTTATTCTTGGAAACATTCCAACAGACAGCAACTAAAATGTGACTTATCACACATGGCCAGAGGGTTTTCCAGCAGCATTTTAAAAAAAAAATTTTATCTGTGGTGCAAGATACAGCCTGCACTGAACCTGTGCCCACTCATCTCCTGATTTGTGTATGCTCATGCAGACACTGTAAGCCCAATTTAAAAAAAAAAAAAAACAGCAATAGAAGACCCATGTTATACTCCCCCACTTCGCCACCCCACCTGTCCCTTGGGGAAAAAAATTAAAATCCTCCTTTCAAAGTGCAGGCCTTGCTTGGGAAAATGGCTTCATTGCATTTGTTTCCATGCTGCAGAAAATCAACACTAACTGGCTTTGATCCCAAACCCAGCCAACTGCAGGACGATGATTCTGCAGCCAGGAAGAACACAGCGGCCTCCCCCAAACCCCTCCCCCAGCACACCCGACTTCAATTATGTAGGAACACGCCTGGGCCAGGGGCCACTGCCAGAATTCTCTCGGCCCACACGGAGGAGGCCCCGTGTTGTGGCCCAGAATCTTTCCTGAAAATCCATGCAAGCTTTCTCAGTTGCTTCCAACCCTGCACTTTCGTGTTGGCGAGATTCCTGGCCGAGTTTGGCCTGGGCGGTGCTAAAGCTTGCTCCTGTCTTTCTTCCTCCAAGAGCTGAATTCTCTTCACCCTACATCTCCCTCTGCCCCTCATAGTTGTAAACATGAATGTTCTGCTGCCTTCAAAAACAACAATCCTGAAAATGATGACCAAGTCCCAACTCTCTTGTCCATTAAGCCCTTTGATGGCCCGCAGACTTAACAAGAGTTAACTTAATGTGGTGTTTTGCCAGGTTGGGTGGTACATGCCTGTAATCCTGGCATTTGGAAGGCTGAGGCAGGAGGATCCCAGCAAATTAGAGGTCAGCTTGGGCTACATACCAAGACCTTGTCTCAAAAACAAAGCCAAACGAACCAAGAAGTTTTCATCTACTGAGATAACATTCTTACGAAAACCCTGATAATTTGGATTACTGTTAAATTGTGTGATAGGGAAAAACCTAGACCATCCCTCCGAGAGATTTTGGTCACCCCAACTAAGCAAACCAGAGAGGCAGACCCAAAACTTCTGCTTGGTTTGGGAGAATACAGAGCTTATAGTTATCTTGCACTTGCTGAGAATCAGAAGTGGAAGGGAGGCCTGTCCTGCAGCTTAACTGTTTATTCCAAAGCCAGCTCACATTTGCAGAATTCCTCCTCGGGAAGCCATGGGCACTGCTGAGCAATCGGCATGTATCATTTATACACTCCCAGGACAGCCCTGTCAGATTTGTACACTTGTCCCACCTCACACAGCAGGAAGGAGACCTAGGCTCAGAGGAGACAGGATGGGACTTGGTGAGCCCTGACTAAGATCAGCTGGCCAATTCATGATAAAGACAGAGCTTAATCTCAGCTTCATTTGACCCCCAAATCTGGGCTCAGCCCTGCTCTATTCAAGTGCCTCCTTTAGGATTTGAAAATGTGAAGAACACATTCTGTGTGTTCTGTGTGTTCCTGTGATCAGGAATTTCCAGGTCTCTGTAATCCTAGCCTTCAGGAGACTGAAGCAGGACAGTCACACACAAAAAATTAGAGCCAGACATGGTGGCATACAGCTATAATCCCAGAATTTGGGAGGCTGAGATAAGAGAATCGCTGTGAGTTTGAAGCCAACCTGGATAACATAGTAAGTTCAAGGCCAGCCTACACTACATAGTGATAGTGACACCCTCTCTCAAAAACCAAAATATAATAATAATAACTTAATAAAATGTTTAAAATCAGTAATGGATTCGAGTGATCGTTACTTATTGTCACCTGGAGAAAAGCTTTAGGCAACCTCTTTCTACTTTGTTGTTACTTTGGGAAAGGAAGCCAGCACTGAGTTAAGACTACTCTTTGGGGGAGTTGGGAAGTCTTGTTCCCACTCCCAAAAACCTTCCTTGGTTCCCCTGGAGTTTCCTCTCTCTCTCTCTCTCTCTCTCTCTCTCTCTCTCTCTCTGTGTGTGTGTGTGTGTGTGTGTGTGTGTGTGTGTGTTGCATACGTGGTATAAGGGATTGATCCCAGAGCTTTGCACTAAGCTACATCCTTACCCTTTTTTGGCTGGGGAAAGGAGCAGGGCCTCCCTAAGTCACTAAATTGCCAAGGTTGGATTGGAATTTATGATCCTCTTGCCTCAGCTCCCCAGGATGCTGGGATTAGAAGCATGTGCCATCGCTCATGGCTCTCTGCTGGAGCTCTCCTCCCTGTCTTCTCCACTTCAGCAAGGCCCAGGCCAAGGCTGGCAGTGTATGATGTTGGGGACCACAAATTCACAATGGCTAATCTTGTGTACTTCCCTAAAGGATAAAATGGAGGTTTGGGATTATCAGTACCACCCATCTGAGATTTCCCATTGACTCTTCTTAGCATAAAATCATCTACACCCTCTTGAGGCATCTCAGGATTATATTTGCCCAATGAGTCATAAACCTTTAAGTCTTCCACCAAATTGCACTCTTTCGATAGCCCCACCTACCCTTGTACACACCCACTAAATAGAGGCTGTTTTGGAGTGTTGAGGGAGGACCCATCTGGGGACATCGACTCCCCAGCCACTCACGTGTTACTAAACTTGTCTGTTTTTTATTTTCTCGCCATACCCTTAACACAGACAATTAGGGCTCTTTGCCGGGTCCCAGACGTACAAGGCTTTCCCCAAGATCCCCACCAGCCAGCTCTGGGAAGTCACACGATTTCCATGGCTGCCCTGGCCCCCTCACCCTGGAAGGCGTGGTGCCCAGGGCACAGCAACCATTTTAGCTGAATTCAGTTCTTTTACACAGGGCCTCATCACGGCAGCCAACGTGCTTCCTCAGCTGGAAAAGTTGCTTCTGGAACAAAGCTATCCAGACTCTATGGAGTTCTGTCTTCAGGACTCGAGAGAGGCTTCCTGCCCTACAGCCCCATGAAAAGGGCATAAACAGCCTGGCTGGAAACTAGACTTGGAGGGGTTTGCTTTATTCGCAGTTTCAAACAGGGACAAGTCAAAACCTGGAGCATCGATGCCTCAAAGCTGCTGGAGAATATTAGACAGCAATGTTAACTTGGAAGGTGTTGGTCAGTGCTGCGTGTCTATGTGCACATGTGTTGTACAAATTTGCTCTTTTTGTAGTAAACAGGTCAAATTTGTGATGTGATTTAATATCTATTTTTGTGTTCTGTAACTCATTTCTTATTTCCATGTATCCTATTTATGATATATTCTAAATGTTAGAAGAAAATAGCACAAAAATTTAGTTTATGTTTTTATTTTTGAGATATAATTACCGTACAATCGGATGCAGATCTTAACTGTTCAGTTTGATGAGTTTTTGTTTTCTTTTGTCTTGCCACATTGGGGATTGAAAACAGAGAGCCCCCTTGCTGGGCTTGCTCTTCCTGGTGGAAACATTTGTTGGTTGAATTCATACTAGTCTTGTTGATCTTATTATTTGGCCTGTACATACTTACCTGTTTTTTTGGCCTTGTCTTCTGAGACTTAAAGTTATACACCTATCCAAGTTGAGAACACCTGGCATCTACCAGGAACTTTAGATAGACCCTCTGGACTGCATCGCTGATTGTCAATCACAACTATGACCCCCTTCAGCCACAAGTAGCCAGAACAGTCATTGCCCTTGCCCTGTGGCAGTTAGGGGTACCTCTTCAGAGGGGGCAATATAGACATCAGAGTCACCTAGAACTATAGGCAGACAGGGCCAGGCCCTCAAGGGAATCAGTGTGGAATAGGAGAACACATACAGGTGTGGCTGGAGGTACATCTGTTGAAGGTCAGGTGTAATGGTTGATACACTGTGTCAACTTGAGGAGTTTACAAGTTTAAGCAATTCACCAGGGGCCCAGGGTCCTCACTTTGTAAACATCCTCATCCTGTGCAAGAGGAGGGCAGGGGGATGGTGTGAGTGCTACACTGACAGGGGTGGGGTAGGGAGCCCACATACAATATAAGGGAGGGAAAGAGACTTTCACTCCCATCTTTTGCTCTTGCTTTTTCTGCCTTCCACTGCCTTGAACTGTTGCCCCTGTGCCATGCCACCCTGCTTTGGAGCCAGCTAATTATGAACTGAAACCTCCACAAACTGTGAGCTAAATTAACCTTTCCTTCCTTAATTTTTGGCCTCAGGTATTTTGTCTCAGCAATGAGAGAAAAGTAAATAGGACACCAGGCCTCAAGATAAAGATGGAATGAACAGGGCTACATGCCTCTCCAGGGGATAAGATAATTGGCGTCTTCTGGTCCAGTAAAGTCTAAATAAACATCAGTCACCACCACGGTGGGTGACCAGGACCATTCCTTCATCCCTTCCTAAGGAAAGTTTTTGTTCTTTTCATGTACATTTTCAAAGTGACCTGCTGTGCCATTGGATCAGTATTACCTGAGTAGCTATACTTGTAATCTTACTGGTTGATCACAGTTTTGACCCATGTTGTATCTACCTTATGATTGATTTTGGTTTATAAAACTTCCTTTGTGAAGTGGGCTGATTGGCAACCTACTTTTGGGTCTCTTCCTGTCTCTCAGGAGCTATCTCTCTCAATAAAGTTTTTCTACTCTTAAAAAACAAATTGTCGGGGCCAGGGATTTAGCTCAGTGGCATAAGCGCCTGCCTGGGGAATGTGAGGTCGTGAATTCGATCTCTGGTACCAAAAAAAACCCAAAAGACAAATTGTCCAGGGTAGACTTGAATTTGTGATCCTACTGCTTCAGCCTCCAAAATAGCTGGGATTACTGGCATATATCACCATGCCCAGCTCAGTTTGATGAGTTTTGCTCATCTATAGGGGAATGGGAGTTTGAATATAGGGGATGGAGTCTGACTCAGTTTTAGAACACTTACCTAGCATGTCCCAGGCTCTGAGTGTGGGTTTTATCTCCAGCATCACACAACAAAAAAAGAAAATAGAATTATGTGACCACCACCCAGACACTGAATCTATCAATGCTTTAATCTTTGACAAGTCTCCTGAATCATTGATCATGTTTCCTACTGATTTTTTTCACTCTGCATTATTCCAGTTTTCCCATGGCATTAGAAATTACTTGCATCTGAGTGTGCTAACACATACCTATAATCCCAGCAATTTGGGAGGCTGAGGCAGGAGGAGCAAAGTGTGAGCTCAGCTTGAGCAATTTAGCAACTTAGTGAGAGCCTGTCTCAAAATAAAAAAATAATAAGAGCTCAGTGCAAAGGCCCTGGGTTCAATCCCTAGTACTTTAAAATTACTTGTAAGCCTCCTTCAGTTCATTGCAGAAAGCTTTCTCCAGAGGAAGAATTTATTTAGTCTTTTGAAGCAGGGGTTGGCAAACTTTTCCTTTTTTCCTGTTCTCCTCCGCCCCCTTTGGGTTTTCAGTGTGCTTGGTGGTAGTTTTCTTAAAGCAAAGTCAAAATTTATTGTGAATTGGAAGTTTAGTTTAAGATACAACTTCCATGGGCTGGGATTTAGCTCAGCAACACAAGTGCCTGCTTGGCAAGTGTGAGGTCATGAGTTTGATCCCTGGTACCGAGAAAAAAAAAAAAAAAAAAGACTTTCAAAGGATTGAATAGGCTTGGGTAAAAGTCATGATATCTCAGTTCAGGGTTGGTGAAAACAAGTAGAATTTTCATTTGCTTCATTTTGTTTATATCTTGATAAATGAATTATTGTTACAGTGTGGCTCTGAAGTTCCATCAAAGGCTATTTGCTGGGGGCTTGGTTACCTGCTGATGGACATTAGATGGGTAATTGGATCATGAAGGCTCTAATTTAGTCTGTAGATTAAGTCATCGATGGAGTCATGTTTTGATGGCATTATTGGGAGGTGACCGAAATTTAGGAGGTAGGGGCCTAGCTGAAGAGAAGAGGTGATTGGGGTGTGACCTTGAGACTACATCTTGTCCCCAGATCCTTCCTCTCTACCCCTCTGTCTTTGGCTCTCTCCTCCCTCCTTCCTGACTGCCATGAAGTGAGCTGCTCTGTTCTACCACACCCTTCTACCATGCTATCCTACCATAGCAATGGAGCCATCTGACCATGGACCGAACCCTCTCAAACTGTGAGTCAAAACAAACCTTTCCTCCTTCTAAGTTGTTTTATCTCCAGTATTTTATCACAGTGATGAAAAGCTAACATAATTATCTGTGTTTTGTCTTTTTTTATTGTGATATAACATACATAAAATTTACCGTTTTGAGGTACATAATTCCATGACGTTTTGCATATTTTCATCATTTTGCAGTCATCACCACCTAGCCCCAGCACATTGTTAACATCCTGTACTGTAAAATTCAGTCCCCACTCTCTGGCCAACTTGAACCACTGGTGGTAAAAAGGCTCTAATCACTTTTATTAGTCTTTTTTTTTTTTGGTACCAGATATCAAACTCATGACCTCACGCTTGCCAGGCAGGCATTGTGCCACTGAGCTATAGCCCCAGCCTTATTGATCTTTTTACCAATAAAATTAATAAAAAGTCTATAAATGAACCAAATCTAGTTAATTGCTTGAATGTGAATAACTACTACCTACATATAAGTATTAATACTATTCATACTGGGCTGGGGATTTAGCTCAGCGGCATGAACACCTGCCTGGCAAGTGCTAGGTCGTGAGTTCAATCCCTGGTACAAAAAAAATACTATTCATACCAACTGAAAATTTTTACAATAATCAAAAAATTTGTTTCAGTAAATTAAATTTATTTATATTGTTTATCAATAATTAATTCTCTAAATTCTAACATGGAAATTTTACAGGTATCCCATTGCTGGTTAGTCTCTTTTTTGGGGGCTTTTAGTACCAGGAATCAAACTCAGGACCTTGTGCTTGCCAGTTAGGCACTGTGCCCACTGAACTATATCCCCAGCCCCTGCTTAGTCAATACCCTGTATTAGTCGAGATTCATTCTGTTATGAGTATTAGAAATCCAACCTTCATGGTGCCCTGTACCTGTAATTCCAGGACTTGGGAGGCTGAGGCAGGAGACTCACTAAGAGTTCAAGGCCAGCCTGGGCTCCACAGTGAGTTCAAGGCAAGCCTGAACTATATAACAAGACCCCATGTGTCCCCCTAAAACAGAAAAAAGACAAGAAAGAGAAGAAAAGATAAAAGAAACCCAACCTCAACTGAAAAAAAGGATTCACTCAGTGAAAAAAGGAATCACTTGGTTCTCATAAAAGGGAGGCCAGGTGGAGCAGACCTTGGAGACTCTTGTCCCATATCTTCTGGCCTCACTGTCCCTCTGCAGGCTGGTTTGCTTTCTCCAGGTGCAAGGTGATGGGGAATGGCTGAGCCCACACAGCTCCAGGCTCCACTCATGCCAAGTTCACGGTATCTCCTCTTCCGGCTTCCACCAGCAGCAACCCATTGACATCTCACATCCCCATCTGGGACAATCACTATGGTTCTGATTGGCCATATGCACCAGTTTATTGGGTCAATGCTGTGGCCTCTAGGGCAACTGTGATCAGGGCACTGCGATGGGCAGGGAGAGTTCTCCAGCAGGAGGGAGGTCGTTGCTGTGCGAATCGGGTGTAAGAATGCTGGCTTCAGCAGAGGAACAACTCGCATCCACCAGAAAACCATCCCACTACAAAGTGGGTCTTCATCCCAGGCTGGGGGTAGTTCAGAGGTGCAGCTTTTGCCTAGCCCAGGTGGGCCTTGGTTCATTTCCCAGCCTTGAAAGACTTCTTAGTTAAAAAAAAAAAAAAAGAAAGAAAGACTTCTTAATAGATTTCACTAACTGTTGTTGGATTCAGTACATATTTTTGCAACCAATAAAGTAAAAGTATGTGAGCTATGTATTAGGAGATGGTGGAATAAAGACAGTCAAGCAAGAGTTCCTGCTCCAAAAGATTTCACAATCAAACAAGTGATAAGATATGCAAATCAGCTACTATGATTCAATATCATAAAATGCTCCTCTCTGGGAACACACAAAGGGTGCCTTGAAGTGTACCAATAGTGAGATTAGGAAAACTAAACAATGAAAGGCTGTTTGCACTATTCCTGGAAATTAGAGAGACTGGCAGGTCAATGGGGCATTCTATAGAGGAAACAGCATGTGTTTGGTTAGAGTATTACCCCTCTGAAGCATCCATGTCCCAACCCTGGGGTCTGTGACTATTATCTGATATGCCAAAAGGTAGTCCAAGAATGGGATTGCTCTAATCTCTGGATAGGATTGCTCTAATCTCTGTCTCTCTCTCCAGGATCTCATTAGATAGCGCAGGCTGGCCTCAAATTCCCTATGAAGCACAGATTGACCTTACACTTAGGATCTTCTTGCTTCAGCCTCCTGAGTGCTGGGATTCCAGCTGTATTAATAGTCTTAATATTATCCAGGATTATCCAGGGGACGCCTAAATGTGATCACAGGTGTTCTTACCCCTGATTGGCAAAGGAGAGCAGGTCAGCAGGAGGTGCTATGAGGGAGGACGAAGAGGGAAAGGTGAGCTGCAGAGAGCCAGGAGCCCAGAAAACGGCGGCCTCTACACCAGGAAAAGGTCAGTAGCAGTCTCCCCTAGACTCTACAGTAGGAACCTGCCAGCCCACACCTTGAATTTAGGCCCATAAAACTCCTTGTGGACTTCTAACCCCTATGGGAGACAGCACGGTTATACAGTTTTAATCCACAGAATTCATTGTGGTTTGTTACAAAGGTCACAGGAAGCTCATCCAGGCTGGGTGAGGTTAGAGAGAAAATAGGGTTAGGGTGTGAAGACAGTGTCTCACCTACAGATCTACATTTCATCCTGAAAGGGATCGGGAAGGGAGACACCTGCCCAGGCAGCAGGCGGAGATGGGGGTCTGGAGAGACACTTTCAGTGTGGTGACAGGAAGGCCAGGGGCATGGGGTGAATAGGGACAGAACCTGACTTGAGGGAAGATGCAGCCTGGTGTTGGGCCAGGGGGACAGAGGGGTGGTAACACAGGGACGCAGGGACATAGTATCCCAGCTCCCAAGCCGAGATAAGTGAGCACCGCATGGCATGGGTGGGGGTGGCAGGCTGTGAGGGAGGAGGAAGGAGGTCCCCAGGCCTCTTCGAGATCACTGTGTGCAGAGCCCCTCAAATACCCTGGGAGCTGGGGAACTGAATGCTGAGACGCCTCAAAACAGTTCTTTTTATTTATTTACTATTTTTTTGACACAGGGTCTAGCTATGTAGTTCAAACCGGCCTTGAACTTGCAGTGATCCCCTTGCCTCAGCCTCCCAAGTGCTGGGATTACAGCACTTGGACCAACATCCCAAATTTGAATAATTTTTAGTTAAGGAGGTTGGGGATTTAGCTCAGTGGCTCAAGCACTTACCTGGCAAATATGAGTTCAATCCTTGGTACTAAAAAATGTTTTTAATTGATACATAATCATTGTACATGCTTATGGGGAATCATGTGATGATTTGATACATGTATATATATATATATATATGTGTAATGATTAAGTTAGGGCAATTAGCATTTCTATCTACTTAAACATCATTTACTTATTTATTTATTTTGTATGACTTTTGGGGCAGATTTGAGCATATTTTATACTTTAACTCTTTGCCTTATCACTTCCCTTGCCCCACCTCCCTCCCTGGTCCCACATTTTTGAGGGGAGTTGATACAATGCATTTTGAGCCAGGTGTGGTAATGCATGCCTATAATCCCAGCACTCCAAAGGTTGAGGCAGGAGGATTGCCATGAGTTCAAGGCCAACCTGGGCTACTTTGTGAGTTCAAGGCCAGCCTGAACTGCATTGTGAAACCTTGTCTAAAAAAAAAAAAAAAAGTGGCCCTGAAGCAAGGCCAGCAGATTGCTGTAGCTGCTGGTTTCAAACAGGAGCCTAAAAAGAATTCTTTCTGTGGTCTGTTGGCGATTTCAGAACTTTGGAAATGGAATGGTCAATTCATCAGAAAGAAATAGCAGGTGAGTATGGCGGACTTTGAGGGGCCTGAAGGAGAGAGACCCTGGTGCATCAGGACCAGCACTGTGCGGTTGACTCGGGGTGCCGGGAGAACAAGGAACTCTTCCTGTCTCTGGGGGGCAAGTGTGATCCTGCCTGCGTGTGGGCTGAGAATCAGACATCTCATGTCGTCCTTTGCCCCTGTCCAGTGTCCCCTCCTCCCTTTCCCCCCTGCCTAGCAAGTGGGAGCCAGTGAACTACACATCTTGTGAAAAGATTGACTATGTTATTCAGTATGAGCTCCCCATATGCAAAGATGTGGACAACTATTTGGAAGAAAACAAGAGACAATATGACAGATAGTGAAGATCTCTGGCTGTCTAGCTTTGAAATGTATGCTTTCTTATGTCCCGTTCTGTTCTGTTTTGTTGTGTTTAATTTTACCCCTTTTTAAAATAAAATTTAAAAAAAATTTTAAAAAAGCATTTTGACCATATCCATTCTCCCATCACCTGCTTTTATATTATTCTCTGCTTTCCTTCCTTCCTCTTATCCAACAATAGTCTTCCTTCTACTTTCCCGCCACTTATTTTAGATCCTGCATATTAGGGAGAATATGTGATCCCGTCTTTTTTTTTTTCTTTTTAAAAAATTTTTATTTTACTTTAAAAGGGAGTAAAATCAAACACAACAAAACAGAACAAAATGGGACATAAGAAAGCATAAATTTCAAAGCTAGACAACCAGAGATCTTCACTATCTGTCATATTGTCTCTTGTTTTCTTC
>PVJX010007383.1:0-13449 GCA_004027295.1 Dolichotis patagonum | reverse complement strand
CACAAGATGTGTAGTTCACTGGCTCCCACTTGCTAAGCAGGGGGAGGGGGGGGCACACGGGATGGGGGACAGGACGACATGAGATGTCTGATTCTCAGCCCACACACAGGCAGAATCACAGTCGCCCGCCAGAGACGGGAAGAGTTCCTTGTTCTCCCAGCACCCTGAGTCAGCCGCACGGTGCAGGTCCCAAGGCGCCAGGGTCTCTCTCCTTTGGGCTGCTCAAAGTCTGCTACACTCTCAGCTGCCCCCCAGAGAGAGGGGGAGTTCCTTGTTCTCCCGCCCAGGGTCTCTCTCCTTTGGGCTGCTGAAAGTCGGCCACACTCTCAGCTGCCCCCAGAGAGGTGTGGAGCTCCTTGTTGTCCCGGCACCCCGAGTCAACCACATGGTGCAGGTCCTGAGGCACCAGGGTCTCTCCCCTGCAGGCCCCCTAAAGTCTGCCATACTCACCTGCTATTTCTTTCTGATGAATTGACCATTCCATTTCCAAAGTTCTGAAATGGCCAACAGACCACAGAAAGAATTCTCTTTAGGCTCCTGTTTGAAACCAGCAGCTACAGCGATCTGCTGGCCTTGCTTCAAGGCCACATCCCCTGTCTTTCACAGTCTGGTTTATTTCACTCAACATGGTGATCTCCAGAGCTATCTATTTTCCTGCAAAGAACAAAATTTCACTCTTTTTTATGGCTGGATAATACACTAATAAAATATATGTATGACATTTTCTTTATCCATTCATCTGTTGGTGGGCACTGGGGCTGGCTCTGTATCTCGGCTATTGTGAATTGTGCCCCAATAAATATGCGTGGGCTAGTAGCCCTACAGTATGCTGACTTTAATTCCTTGGAGTTTATACCAAGGAGTGGTATTGCTGGGTCAAATGATAGGTCTGTTTGTAGTTGTTTTTTTGGTACTGAGGATCGAACTCACAACCTCATGCTTGGCAGGCAGGTGCTTATGCCACTGAACTAAATCCCTAGCTCTCTATTTGTAGTTTTTTTTGAGAAACTACCACACTGATTTCCATTATGGCTGTGCTAATTTACATTCCCACCAGCAGTGTAGATGGCTTCCTTTTTCCCACATCTTCACTGGAACTTATTTTTTGTCTTCTTGAGATGGCCACTTTTTTCAAAAGAGAGAGAGAGAGTGAGAGAGAGAAAGAGAGAGAAAAGAATTTGACCTAATGGCTAAAGGTATTGTACAATTTTTCACATGGCCATTTGTACTTATTTTGAGAACTGTTTAGTTCTTTTGCCTATTTATTGATTGGGCTATTTGATTTTTTCTGAGCTCTCTATATATTGTAGATATTTTCTGTTGGAACAGTAGCTGGCAAAGAACATTTTATCATTTCACTCTTTTTCTTTTTCTTTTTCTTTTTGAGAAGAAGTTTTGCTATGCAGTTCAGGCTGGCCTTGAACTTGCTTTATTGCCCTGGTTGGCCTCAAACTTGCAGGAATCCTCCTCCTTCAGCTTTCTGAGATCTGGGATTACAGCTGTGTGCCACCATGAGTGAGCACATTTATCATTTCTTTGGACTGGAAGCTTTTGAACTCTCAAGAGTTCTTTTTAACTTATTCTTTTTTTCTTCCTTTCTTTTGGTTGGTTGTTTGCTTTTTGAAACAGGGTCTCCCTATGTAGTTCAGATTGGTCTGGAACCCATAGTGATACAGCCTCCCAAGTGCTGGGATTACAGACATGTGCCACCATGCTAGACTTATGCTTGGCCTTTTAACTTTAATAAAACATTATGCCCATCCTACATAATGGTGGTGAATACATATAATCCCAGCTACTTGGGAGGCTGAAACAGGAGGATCTCAAGGTTGAGCCCAGCTGTGCAACGTAGTAAGACCCTGTCTCAAAATAAAAATAAGAAAGGCTGAAGCTGTAGCATAGTGGTAGAATGCTTGCCTAGCTTGTGCAAGGGCCTGAATTCAATCCCTTGTACTGAAAAATGTGTATAATGTTATGCCAAGACCCAGTGCCAGGGGTCCAGTACACAGGTTCTCCATCACCCTTCTCCTTTACTTCTGCCTGATGCAGAACACTAACTGCACTAGCCTGGTGCCTAGTGAAGTGCAACTTCATTTACCCTACAGGCAGGCACTACTATCATCTCCATTTTGTAGATAAGGAAGCCGAGGCACAGAAAAGTAAAGTAAAGTAAAGTAAAGTAAAGTAAAGTAAAGTAAAGTAACTTGGCATCCAACCCTGGGCAGTCTCACTTGGGATGCTGCCCTGGCAGGAGGAAGGGGAGGATGAAGTGTTGGTCTGCAGGTTCTTCAGGAGGTTCAGGTGTAAATGAATGGCAGGCAGCAAGCAGGATGGGCTCAGAGCTCAGAATAGGAAGATCTGGAGACTCCCCCTTATAGAAGCGTGGCCAAGCTGGGGGGCTGGGGATACAGCTCAGCGGCACAGCACCTGCCTGGCAAGCATAAGGTCAAGCATAAGTGAGTTCAATTCCCAGTACCAAAAAAAAAAAAAAGGAATGAATGTAAAGAGCGTCCAGGAAGAGACGTAAGACAACATGAAGGCCTGGGACAGAGGCCTAGAACTAGGCATAGTGACACCCACCTGTAATCCCGGTGTAATACTGCAGTCTGGCTCCATAGCTCATGAAACCCAAGGATGAAGTAACGAAGTTGAGGACAAAGGAAGTAGACAAGAGGAATGTTTATTAAGCATAGAGAAATATCTACCAGTAGTCAGGGGGGACTATTGCAAAGTGGGTTGCCATGGGGACTCTGTGTAGGAGGTGTTATCGTTTGTGTCTGGATGTCCCCCAAGCCTCATGGGGTCATGGGGGGTGGGGCAGGCTAGAGTTTGTGTTTGGTTTGTTGTCTAGTACTGGGATTGGGGGTGGAATTGGAGGTGTGAATTGGGGGTGCTATACCTGCCCCAGGGTGGGTAGCCTGCATACAGTGTAAGGGAGGAAAAGAGGCTTACTCCTCCCTTTTGCTCTTGTTTGCTTTTCTATCTTCTGTCATGAACAGTTGCCTCTCTGCCGAGCCACCCTGCCTTGGAGCCAGCCGATTATGGAGTGAAAACTCTACAAACTGTGAGTTAAATAAACCTTTCCTCCTTTAACTTTTGGGTATCAGATATTTTGTCTCAGCAATGAGAGAAAAGTAAGACAGGAGGTTTTATACCAAAAATTGACAGTTATAAAAAATTTTGAGTCAAACTGGTCAAGCTGTAAGACTGAAACAAGTTTACTTACAATAGAAATGAAGGAAAAATTGAAATAGGGCTATGAGGAGTTGAGGTACATGGCAAATGTACATCTGCAGGTTCCTCTTGGCCTGTAGCCTAGTCAAGTACTTCGTTGAAAAAAACAAAGTGAATGCTCACTTTGGCAGCACATATACTAAAAGAAAACTGAGAAGGAAAAAATGTTTTACATGGGGTTGAGGAGATATAGTTCAGTAGCACAGAACCTGCCTGGAAAGTGGGAGGTTGTGAGTTTGATTTCTGGTATCAAAAAAACAAAACAAAAAAGTTTCCAGATGGAGCATGAGTTGCATTGGGGTTATCTAGCCACATGCTTGTTATATCCCTGGATTTGATTGTCCACCTGCTTCTTATTAACTCTTGACTTTAGGCTTGGTCATCCTAAGGGAGAGACCTAGGGCCTCTTTAGCTGACTGCTATCTTTTATCTAATGTGCCTGTCTATAATACCAGCACTCAGGAAGCTGAAGCAGGAGGATCAGTGCAAGTGCAAGACCAGTCTGGAATACATAATGAGTTCAAGGCCAGCCTGAATTACATAAGAAAGATTCTGTCTCAAACAAATAAACAGAAACTTAGAGAAGAATGGAATTGGGGCAGGAGGGGACAGAAGAAGAGTCACCAAGAGATGGCGGAGTGGTCCAATTGGTTTAGATTGGAGTAACGGTCAAATGGCGCAGAGGTAGACAAAAAAGTCACTATGCTGGACATTGGGTCACTGGTGACCACTACTACAGCACCTTGAATGCAGAGGCAGGGCTGGTTGCTCAGGACTGAAGAGGGCACAACGTCAGGAAGATGAGCAGCCACTGTAGACCGGAATTTTGGCAGGAAGAGAAGGGAGAGTGATCTATAGATGTTCAAGGGAGTCACAGAATGTTTGGATTTGTTAATTGATTGGAGGACACCTGGACATGTTCACAGGAAGCAGTAAAGCACACACTGAACTTGTTCAGTAGGGTTCTGTCACTTTCCTTTGGGAAACCACCTTACCTCTCTTTCTTGGCCCATAGCCAGCTCCTGCTCTGGAACTGGCCAGTCAGCATGTTCTACTTCAGGGACCAGTGATAGGTTTATGAAAGACCATGTGACATCATCTAGTCCAATCAGCATTAGTGCTGGAATTTTTGCTCAGTAACATTGGCTCTTGGGGTAGACCTGGTAGAAAAGGAAGCCTGGGGGCCATCTTTGTTATCACACAAGAAGTAGTTGAATTAGGCCAGCATTGGGATTGAACTCAACTCAGGGCTTGTGCATACTAGACAAGTGCTCTGTCACTGAGTTATAACCCTGCCTGAGACTCCATTTCCTTTCCTTTCCTTTTTTTGTTTTTTTTTTCCTTTTGGTACTGGGGCTTGAACCCAGGGCTTTCACAATGAGCCGTATCCCTAGCTCCTTTTTCTAATTTTTTATTTTGAGACAGGATCTTGCTGGTTGCCCAGGCTGGGCTGAACTTCAGTGTTCTTGCCCCAGCTCCCAGAGTGTTGGGATTATAAGGGAAAACTTTCTTTTCTTCCTTCTTTTTAGTGTATGTTTGGGACACATAATTACATTCATCTTGGGGAACTGGTACATATACATATCACATCCTGATCAGATTTACTCCCCTTTATTCCCTTGCATTCTCCCCTCTCCCTCCTTCCCCACATCCCCTTCCCCTGGCCACAAAATCTGCCTTCCTTTTTCTTATCATCTCTGTTTTATTTTGCTCTTCATTTATACCTTGGTTTTCTCACCTTAGGGAAACCATATATTTAACATTCTATATCTGATTTATTTTACTTAACTGTAGGTTTCAAGATTCATCCATTTCCTACAAATGACTCATTTATTTTCTTCATGGCAGAGTAGTACTGTATTGTATCTATATGCCACATTTTCTTTAGTCACTCATCAGTTGACATGGAGCGTGAGTATGTGTGTGTCACTGTAATAAGATGGGAAGATACCCAAAAGAGATATAGCTGGTCAAATGGAAGTTTTAGTTTTAGTTTTTTGAGAAATCACCATATGATTTCTATAGTCTTATTAGTTTACATTCCTACCAACAATGTACAAGGGTTCCTTTCTCCTCACAACTGTACCAGCATTTGTTGTTTTTTGAATCCTGCATAATAGCCGTTCTGGTTTTTTTTCTTTAATTTTTAAAATAATTTTACCCGTTGTTTTAGAACTAAAATGTTGAGCAAGAAAAGATTATTTCTTGGGAAAATATGCAAGGCTAGATCATCCCGCATCTCCCCATCACACCCAGAGACCTGCACGGACTTCCTTAATTCCATCAGTGCCAACCACAGCGATGCAGCCACATGACAGCACTGTCTGGAAAGGTGAACCCTTCAAAGACCTGTCCCGTCTGGACACGGCATCCCCACAGCAAAGCGCAGTTCCATCTGGCTGTGAACATCGACTCTGTCCAGGGGCTTTGGTACGTTTGGAGTAAACAAAAATAATGCCACAATAATACAAGTACTATCCAAGGGAAAATTTTATCTAAAGAAAGAAAAACTGAGCACCTGCCTGGCAAGCGAGAGGTCCTGAGTTTAATTCCCAGTACAAAAAAAAAAGTAAAGAAAAAATAACCAGGCATGATATGTAACGACGTTCTAGAAAACCGAAGAATATAGTTCATTTTTACAAGTCCATTTATGTGACCAGAGGTTTGATATTAAAAAAAAAAAATACTAGGTTCTAAAAGTAGCCTTCATGGTCATTTCTGAAATTCAACTCACCATTATCAAATTAAAATAATGCCACATATTTTTGTTTTTTAAAAAAGTCCTTATGTAACAAACAAAGCAACTTTACTTTTTTTGGGGGGTGGGTACTGGGAACTGAACTCAGGACCTTGTGCTTGGGCCAGGGATTTAACTCAGTGGCTTAAGCGCCTGCCTGGCAAGCGTGAGGTTGTGAGTTCGATCCCCGGTACCAAAAAAAGAAAAAAAAAAAAAGAGAGAGAAAGGACCTTGTGCTTACCAGGCAGGAGCATATGCTGCTGAGCTACATCCCTGAACCTACATTTTCTGTAATATAGTACATCTCCCTGTGAGTACCCAGACTATGTATATCATTGGTACTTACAAATGCAAAGTAAAAGCTTTCATGGAAACTTTTCACTCCCTACTGTGCAGTTTGTATAGTAAGTTGATGATAAATTCTATTTTTAAAGAACCAGTATATTTCTTTTTGAATTTATTAAAAGCATTATAGAAACTGTCTTCATATATGTTCTAAAAGGTATCCAAACCAACAGAGCAAATGTTCTAACATTAGCTGTGGAAGATGGCTTTTATTGATGAATGTAGACTCAAAGATTTGCAGAGAAATAGCAGTGCTGCCTAGCTACCTGTGCTTGTTAGATGGTTGTCTCTCTCCTAAACCCATCAGAGGAGTCCCAGTTAAAAAAAAATTTTTTTTGAGACAGGGTCTCAGAATTTAGGCTGGTCTCGAACTCATGGCAATCCTCCTGCCTCAGCCTCCTAAATGCTGCGATTACAGGCATGTGCTGCCATACCCAGCAAAAATCTTTCTTTCTTTCTTTTTTTTTGGTACTGGGGATCGAACCCATGACCTCATACTTGCCAGGCAAGCACTTGTGCTGCTGAGCTAAATCTCTAGCCCAAATCTCCATTTCTTAAAAGGAAGAGATCAAAGAATTTTTAACACAAAGTCTCTATGTTGCTCATACTTGTATTCATCCTACTGCCTCAGCCTCCTAAGTAACTGGAAGTACAGCTGTGTACCACTTGCTAAGTCTGCTCTAAAACTCAGGCTAGAATTCCATCTCCTGGGATTGACACCTCAGTTAGAAGGAAGCCTGGAGCTCCTGGGAACCCTCTCTGAAATATCTGTGAAATCCCCACACCACTCATGCTTTCCCCTCACATCTTGATTCATCAGATTCAGGGCACCAGGCTAGTCTTGAACTTTGTCCTAGCAAGGAGACCAGATTATCTTGGGTCACCTGCCTAGGGGTGGGCTGAGCACTGCTTCTGCTGTGGCTCAGCGCTGGATGGGAGAAGCAGTGGTTTTTCTGGAAGCAGACATGCAGACTGGCTGCAGAGGACACAGGGAAAGTGTGAGGAGTGGTGTGGGCAGAGAAGCTTTGACAGGCAGAGACCCGGCTTCAAAGAAGACGAGCTAAATTTAACACAAACGGCAGGTGTGGTGGCACATGCCTATAATTCCAGCATTAGGGAGGCTGAGGCAAGAGGATCTCTGTGAGGTTGAGGCAAGCCTGGGACTCATAGTGAGTTTAAGACCAGCCTGGACTACATAGCAAGAGCTTATCTTGAGTGAATGAATGAGTGAATGAATGAATAAAATTTTAACATACAATTAAATCCAAAATTCTTTAATAATATATATTTACCAGAAGAAGGAGGCAAATAAGATGAATCGAGTTTAATTTGTTTTGTTTCCTTTGCCCCAGAAATTTTATATTTGTGTTCTCTGTAGAAACATAGTAGTTCTATTACTGAATCTTTGCAAAAACAAAAACAAAAACAAAAAAACAACCAACCAACAAAAATTCTACTATTTCATAATGAAAGCCAAGGTTGTGCTAATTAAAAAAGAATCTAACATGAAGCCAAGATATGTTTTTTGTTTTGTTTTTGTTTTGCTTTTTTGTCTTCTTGAGACAGGGTTTTATTATTTAGTTCAGGCTGCCTTGAACTTACTTTATAGCCCAGGGTGACCTCAAACTTGCAGCAATCTTTCTGCCTCAGCCTCCCAAGTGCTGGGATTATAAGCACTGCCTATCGCACTTGGTACTTCCTTTTTTTTTTTGAGATAGGGTCTCACTGTGTAGTCCAGGGTGACCTGGAACCTACAGTGATCCCCCCGTCTCAGCCTCCTGAGTGCTGGGATTACAAGTGTACACCATCATCCCAGTTCCTTTGATTTTTTTTTTTTCTTTTAGTGCAATAGGACGCCAAGTATAGTGGTGCACATTTGTAATCCTAGCACGTGGGAGGTTGAGGCAGGAGGGTCACAAGTTTGAGGACAATTTGAGTATGATTCTATCTTAAACAACAACAAAGGAGTGAGGGATCTTGTATAAATCATCTATTCCAACTAGGCTTAATTTTTGACCAAACTGAGGTTTGACAATACCTTCACATTCTTTAGGAGCTACTAAAGTCCTTTAAAAAAACTGACAAAAGGGCAATAAAAATTCATGCTAACAAAGTTGAGGCAGGCTCCTAAATAACTATCAGAGGGTTAAAAGAATTGTGATTTCCTTGTTCCAACTCAACAAAACAGAAAAAAATACCCCAGCCAGAGTCGACTGATTATATATATTGTATTAACCGGACATGATTAGAGGTGTCCAGTGGCAGTGCACTCAGGTGGCTCTGTTTGTATTTCTTTGCCTGTTTCTAACAAAGGACAGGTATAGATGCTCTGGGAGGCTGAAGCTTGAGGACTGCAAATTCCAGCCTGTGCAATTTAGCAATGTAGTGAGGCTATTTCAAAATAATTCCTATCCTTCAGCAGTGCATTTAAAAGGTGTGAGACACACACACACACACCTTGCCCATGTATCATTTGAAATATGCTACTTTAAATATTTATTAACTTTTTTTTTTTGGTCTTTTTTGACACAAGGTCTCACTATGCAGTTCAGGCTGAACTTGAACTCAATTTGCAGGCCAAGCTGGCCTCAAATTTTCTGTGACCCTCCTGCCTCAGCCTTCTGAGTGCTGGAATTACAGCAATGCACCACCACACTCAGCCTAAATATTTTTAATTTAAAACATTTATTGAGTATCTACTAAATGTCAGACACTGTTCTGGGCTTTGCAACTGCAAACAATAAGATTCCTGCCCTTGTGGGGCTTACAAACAAGAAACAAAAAAACTCATCAAAATATATCTACTCATGATAAAGGAAAAAAACGCAGTTGGGGCTGTAGGTCATTTGTAGAGTGTGTCCAAGGTCCTGGGTTCAATTTTCAGCACGCGTGCGCGCGCACACACACACACACACACAAGTCAGGCATAGTGGTACACATCTGTAATTCCAGCACTTGGGAAGCTGAGGCAAGAAGATTACCATGAGTTCAAGGTCAGCTTGGGCGACATAGGGAGGCCCTGTCTCAAAAAAAATTAGGTCAAAGGTATTATGGCTTTCCTCATAGCCCACCTTGCTTTCTCCAGGGTGTTCTGTTCTCCTCTCTCTCTCTCTCTCTTTCTGTCTCTGTCTCTCTCATTTTTCCTGAGACACAGTCTTGTTAATGTAGCATAGACTGGCCTTGAACTTGCTTATGTAGCCTAGGCTGCCCTCTAACTCACTTTGATCTTCCTGTCTCAGCCTCCCCAGTGCTAGGATTACAGGCATATGCCACCACACCTGGCTCCAGGTTGTTCTTTTATGTTGCTTTTTCCTCTTTTTCTTGGCCCTAACTTGCTCTGCAGAGCCAGTTTCTCCCTCACTCTTCACTTTTACTTTTTTAAATCAACTTTGCCATTGCTTAAAAAAAAAAATAAAAATAAAAATGAGGTCAAACACCTGAATGCAGTGAAGCAGGAGCATGTGAACACCTGACACCTGAGGGAAGGGCATTCTCGGCAGCAACAGTAGGGGGTGCAAAGGCCCAGAGATGTGGGGACACTTGGCCTGTGGGAGGAGCACAGCGGGAGACCAGGGTATCCTGGATGGAGCCAACAAGTGGGAGAATGAAAGGGTTTGAAGGGCCAGATATTCAGGTGAGATGCGAGGTGTCTCCTCTGACATGAGAGCTGCTGGAAGGCTTCAGGAGGGGACCTGGTGGTGTAACTTGTGCTTCAGGAGGATGCACTTCAGAAAACAGACAGCAGAAAGCATGGTAGGAGGCTCCGGGTACTGCCAAGATGGGAGAAAGTGGTGGCCTGGCCTGGGAGAAATAGCTAATTCTGGATCTATCTGAAGGTCAAGTCTGGGCTGATATTTTGGGGATGGAAATGAGAGCCAAGGAGCCAAGGACAGATGTGTGCAGATGTGTGTGTGTGTGTGTGGTTTAATCTTTAATTTTGAGCCAAGGTCTTACTAAAATTGCCCATCTGGACTGGAACTTGTGATCCCCCTGTAGAGCCGCCCAAGTGGCTGGGGTCGCAGGCATGCATGCCATGGCCAGTGCTTGGCCCAGCTGCTCCACTGTGTGGGGGCCTCGTGGGAGGAGGTGGCCCTGCAAGGGAGCGAGAGAGGATCCCGCTGTCAAGCGTGGAGAACTGGTCAGAGAGTGACCAGGACAGGACAGAGCCCAGGGGCTGACAGAAGCCTGCAGCAAAAGAGTGGGGGAAAGGGCGGGTGGACAAACCCCACTCTCGGCAGATGTCCTGGCTGCTGAACCCCAACCTGAGCCCCTTAGCTGTCAATGGAGACTTGGATTCTCTTAGTGCCACAGAACCTGACAGTTGGTTATGGATTGACTGATCGTTCATTCATTTCATGGTACTGAGGACTGAACACAGGGCCTTTGCACTGTATTGCCAGCCCTTTAAAAAAAGTATTAAATTGAGACAAATGCTAGGTCTGGTAGCACACACCTGTAATTCCAGCACTCAGGAGGTTGACACAGGAGGATCACTGAGTTTCAGGGAGGAGGATTGAAGTGCATTTGTGGTCAGTCTGGGCTACATAAGCAAGTTCAAAGCCAGTCTACACTACATGATGAGATTCTGTCTCAAAAAGAAACAAACAAGTGAAAAACGTAAAATTTTGAGACAGTGTCTTTTTAAGTCACTGAATTGCCAAGGCTGGGCTCAGACTTGCAACCCCTCTGCCTCAGTGCCTAGAATACCAGGATCTAGACATGTGCCACATTCCTGGGTACAGTAGATTATTGTTATTATTGCTTTGAGGGTTTGTTTGGGTTTTTTTTGAGACAGTCTCACTATGTAACTTAGGTTGGCTTTAACTTGAGACCCTTCTGCTTCAGCCTCCTAAATGCTGGGCTTATAGGTATAAGCAACAACATCTCTACATTATTTTTTATATTTTTGTGTTGAAGATTGAACCTAGGGTCTTGCACATGTTGGGCAAGTGCTCAAACAATGAGCTACACCCCTAGACCTTTTTTTAAGACAAAGTGTCACTAAGTTACCCAGGCTGGTCTTGAACCTGGAATCCTCCTGCCTCCTGGGTAGCATGGCCCCCAAACCTAGCCGATTCTACTTACTTTGTTTTTTGTTTTTAAATTTTTTTTTTTACAGTTCTCAGGATCAAACCCAGGAGCACTGTACCTTTCAGCAATATCTCCAGCCCTTTTATTTTAAGACAGGTTCTTGCTAAGTTGATCAGCTAGGCTCAAACTTGTGATCCTCCTGCCTCATCCTTGCTTAGTCAAACTCATAGAGACAGAAAGAATGGTGGTTACCAAGGCCTGGGTGGAGGGAGTACTGAGAAGGTAGTGTCAGCCAAGAACAGAGATTAAGTTTGGGAGCTTGAAAAAGTTATGGAGATGAATAGTGGTGACAGTTGAACAATAACATCAATGTACTTAAATGCCACTGAATTGTACGTTTAAAAATAGTTAAGATGGAAACTGTTATGTATGTTTTACTGCACACAGAAAAGTAGCTTATGTTGACAAAGGTAAAGCAGGGATTATCAGGATCCCTGACTTGAAACTGTACTATAAAGCTATTGTGATAAAAACAGCACATTAAAAAAAAAAAAGGAAAGGAGTTTCCAAAGATGGCGGTCCGGTAGGTAGCAGGAGAGAGATCCTCTCTGAGAGAGACAGATTAAATGCCAGAATTTAACACCCTGGAGAGACCCAACCAGAGAGAGATGGACTCTCTCAACCCAGGAAGAAACTAAAGTTAAAAAAACCACTCAAATATGAGGTCCCAGGGCTACCATTAGTGAAGCTAAGATCAGCAAGCACGGCGCCCTCCTCAAGCTGCCTGAATTCCTGCCTGAGAGTGACCTGACCGACAGAACTGCGCCGACGTGACTGGCTTGAGTGGCCAGAGCATGGAGCTGAACATCCCTGCGTGCGGCTCGCCCGGACCCGGACCTGCACATGATCCACCCAGAGGCACCGTGAATTTATGCCACAGCCACGCTGAAGTCAGAGGTCTGGGAGCCCAGCAGTTCTCAGGGACTGGCATCAACACTTGGTGAGTGATGGGAATAAGACCCTCCCACAGGAAAGGGGAAACTGACTGGAAGACATGTTGGATTTGGGCAGGACAGCCTTAACTCCATAAGGAAGGGGCTTCAGTTGGTTGCTCCCCTCGCCGAGCGGATTGGTGGAATCTGCTTGGATTGGGCTGTGCCCCTGGCCAGGACCCAGTGGGTTGCTACAAACTAATTCCCTGAGCACAGCCCCACACTGACGCAGTGAAGGCCTGCAAAGGTTGACTGGACTGGAGGAGAGGAGCCAGCGCACACTGCCCGTGCTTGAACTTCACTCTCTGATAGTGGCCAGCAGAGGGCAGAAGCCCCTAGCCTGCGTGCTCCAGAGGAGCCTTAACCAACAAGCAAAGGGGCTGGGAATTACACTGTACACTTGTATGGAAGGGACCAAAAACATGATGAGAGGGAGAAAAGAAAAAAACCCAGCCCCCAACCCTGAGAACATTGATCCAGGAGAGGTAAATACAAAAGAGATTGAGGGCAGCAAATATGCAACATCAAACACAGTGGTAGCAGACATAAAGAGATATCTTCAGGACCTCGTAAGCGGGATCAAAACTGAAATATCAATTCAAATTAAACAAGAGATAAGTAGATTAATAAAAGAAAGGCTGGACACCTCTCAAGAAGACACAGACAGAAGAATAGAGGAACACAAAAGGAGAGAAATGTTTAATGAAGAAAACAAGAAAAACCTAGAATTCATGAAGCAAATTCAAAGAGATTATCAGGAAGCTAAAGACTCCATAGAAAACTGGCAAAACTACTTGAAAGAAACCAAAGATAGACTATCAAAAATTGAACACAGGCTTGCAGTGTGGGGTCATGAAAGGGAAGATCTCTTAAAAATAACAAGTGAGCAGGCAGTAACAATACAAAGGCTCGAGGATGACAAGAGGATCTATAACTTAAGAATAAAGCATGTGAATGAAGAAGCAGGAGTCAAAACAGAGGAATTGCAAAGGCTATTCACAGAAATCATTAAGGAAAATTTCCCAAGCATAGAAAAAGGAAATGATATGCAGATGTATGAAGCATACAGAACTCCAGCCACCTACAACCAAAACAGAGCTACACCTAGAC